>JAHIAM010017326.1:0-45357 GCA_021605205.1 Aegilops longissima | reverse complement strand
GAGGAACCCCGCCGCCCTTCCTTTGCTCGACCTCGCTGATCGCGCCTCGATCGCGCTCCCGCCACTATCGCCGCTTCCATCGCTGCTGACGCAGCCCGCTTTCCTCGCTTACCTCTGCCACTGGCGCCTTCTCACTGCCGCCTCCGCGTTTTCGCCACTGCTCACCTTGCCCCGCCTCGCACCTCGCACCGTGACGCGCCATGTCCGCGCCAACTTCGCGCTCGACCGCTTCGCCTCTCGCTTCACAGGCCTTGCTGCTGAACGCCTGTCACCGCCTCCCATGGCGCCGCCTGCCCTTTGGCTGCATCGATTGGCGCTGGTGGTTTAGCCACGCCTGGTCGGGCGGCCTCGCCTCACGATCTGGGCCACCTGGCCAAAGCGCCGACGCCAGCGCCGCAGACTCACGATAACCGCAGCGCTCAAGAACTCCACTAGGCCCCTGGCCAATGACAAGGCTCCCATCAGAAGCGACCCGAATTCAATGGATCAAGTCTCTCGTGTCAGGTTGTCATCCTCGGATCAAGAATGCCGACACCACACTGCATTTCAAGGATTTATAACAGAGTAGCAATCACACACTTATTACAATCAATATCTCAAAAGAGAACTTAATAAAATAAATATGGCCTAAGGCCATCTAATGCGATAACAAATGAAGGCTTGGAAGAATAAGAGAGTCCATCAACTCCAACGGCATCATCGAGTATAGAACCACGACCTAAACACCTTACTGTCGTTTCAAAAGTCTGCAACATGAAACGTTGCAGCCCGAAATGGGTCAAGACATGGAATATGCCGCAATGTAACACATAGAGAATAATGGAATGATAAGCCTATACTACATGCATATATGGCTGGTGGAAAGCTCTACGGTTACAGCTTTTGCATAAAGCCAATTTTTCCCTACCGCAAAGGAATAAATTTATTTAACTACCATGGGAGTTAGAAGCATTGAGAATGGTTGACAAGATTCTCAATCCCAATTAAAAGTACTCATTAAACCCAACAATATTAATTAGAAGTAACATGATGAGATTCACATGATATCCGTGTACTAGATACTCAAAATTGTCCATAACCGGGACACAGCCTAACCATGATTAGTTTATACACTCGCAGAGGTTTGTGCACTTTTCCCCACAAGACACGATCGCTCTCCGCTTGGTTTCTCGCACTACATGGTGTTTGAGAAACGGATGACCGAGACATAGTCTTTCGTAAGCGCTTAGCACCTTACATGTGGGTAGATCGTCCCAACCTACATCCCCTACATCAGCTAGCCTACCCGTAAGAGTTCGCACAACTTAATCAACTACGCCAGAGCCCATAATGGCTTGTGGCTGCACACGGAAGTTTCTAGTTTGAATAATCTCATGATCCCTTTGAGCCCGGGTGGCGGTCCAAGAAATACAGCAAGTCCTCGATAGAAACCAGTGCCTCAATCCACCCAGATGTGTGTTTGTTGCCACCTTAAATAACCCATTAATTAACAATCTCACATCCGTCATGGATACACTCACCCAATCCACGCCTACTAGCATAGCATGGCATAATAAGCAAACGAGAAGTAACTCCCAAGGGTTTGATAATAAAGTAGGTAATAGGTACTACTCAACTACTTCCCATCCCACAATTTAATTAGATCCTAATCATGCAAGTGTTTGAGGAATAGATCTAATGCATAAAACTGGGTATGAGAAAAGTATGATCAAGTGTTACTTGCCTTGTCGATGATCCGCGAAACCTAGAGACTCAAGTAACAAGCGGCGACCGTAATCTATCGCAGAAACAAACAAGCATACAATAAGTACTGCCTAATGCACAGATAAAACTCGAATAGATCTAACCAGATTGTTCAACTTAAGAACTCCGTTTTGCAAAAAGAATCAAATCAAACGAAGCAACGAAATTCAAACGGCGGAAGAAAACAGCTTCGTTTTACTAATCTGGATCTAGGTCAAATTTTGCAGTTGCAAAAACTTGTTTAAGTAGATTATTCAAAAGAAGGTTTCTAGATTAAACTCCAGCGCTTGAATCGCCTCGATTCGATAAACGAGCTTAAAAGTTATACTAAAACGAAAATCGGATCTCGAATCGCGATCGTAAAAATCGCAGATTAAATCCGAGAAAAGAAAAATACGACTAACAGATTCGAACGGAAAAATAAAAAATATATAAAATAAAATAAAATAAAAACCAAAAAGAAGAAAACCGATCTGTTTTTTTAAATAAAATCGCACGGAAATCGAGGCACGGCGAACTGTCATGCGCATGCCGCCCGGCTGGCTCTGCATGCAACAAGCGAACTCCGTGGCCTGGGTGGCTGGGTGGCGGCTCGGTGGGCTCCTGGCGGCCGCTATTTAGCAGTGCCCCGAGCGGAGTCTCGCCGGCACGACCCTAAGGCGGTTCGCTTTTTAATAAAACATTACGCGAGAAAAAAATCAAAAGAAGTACCAAACGGACTCCAAAATCCCGAAATAAATTTTCCCGGTTTCTAAAATCAATCCGGATTTAATGAACATTTATTTGGGGCCTAGATGCAATTTTGAAAACGCACAGTTTTCTTAAATTCAAATAAAAAGGCTAAAACTCCAAAATAAAATCTTATTTGATTTTATTATTAAATCTTCATTATTTCTTTATTTTGGGAAAGTCATTTTATTCCTCTCGCATATTTTTGTAATAGAAATAATTGAAGATAAAATAATTAAAATCAACGATCCTATTTTCAAAATTTGAGAAAACTCAAATATGAAAATAACAAAATCCCCAACTCTCTCCGAGGGTCCTTGAGTTGTGTAGAATTTTCTAGGATCGAGCAAAATGCAAAGAAAATGCAATGAGAAATATGATATGCAATGATGCTCTATGTATAGCATTCCAAATTGAAAATTTGGGATGTTACAAACCTACCTCTTAAGATGAATCTCACCTCGAGATTCGGGTTGGCTAGAAAATAGGTGAGGGTGGTCTTTAAGCAAATCTTCCTCTCGCCCTGTGTGGCTTCATCCTCCGTGTGGTGGCTCCACTCAACTTTGCAAAACTTAATGACCTTGCTACGAGTGACTCACCGCATACTCCAAAATCTTAACCGTTTCTCCTCGAGGTCAAATCATCATTCAACCGATTCGCCTCAAAGGGCACGGTATCTCCGAGTGGTATAACACCATCTCAAGGACACTTCTTCAACTGTGAAACGTGAAACACATCATGAACTCCCGACAATCTCTCGGTAATTCCAACTTATACGCAACTTCTCTCATACGCTCCAAAACACGATATGGTCCTACAAATTGAGGTGCTAACTTTCCTTAACTCCAAAACGCTTAACTCCTCAAGTGGCGATACTCAAGATAAACTCGCTCCGATTTCAGATTCTATCTCCTTGCGCTTTGAATCAAGATAACTTTTCTCGTCTCGACCGGGCTACCTTGAGCCTATCGCGAATCAACTTTACCTTCGCTCGCACTCTTAATCAAATACGGTCCAAACAATCGGCGGTCTCCAACTTCATCCCACAACAACGGGTCCCGCACCTCCTTCCGCATAATGCTTCGAAGGGGCCATCTTCAAACTGGTTTGGTAACTGTTGTTGTAAGAAAACTCCGACACGGCAAATTGTCATCCCAACTTGATCCATAATCCAAAGCACAAGCTCTAAGCATATCCTCCAAAATCTGGCCGACTTCTCTCGGTTTGTCCATCCGTCTGTGGATGGAAAGTCGTGCAAACTCCGCCGTTCCCAAAGTTTCATGCAATTGCTTCCTTAACTTTGAGGTAAATTGGGTTCCTCTATCTGATACGATACTCCTCGGATCTCCATGCAAGCATACAATCCTAGTCATGTATATCTTGGCCAATTTGGCACTGCTGTAGGTAGTCTTTACTGGAATGAAATGAGCTACCTTCGTCAAACGGTCGACTATAACCCAAATTGAGTGATAGCCCGAACGAGTCCTCGGCAATCCTGATAAAATCCATACCTAGTTTAACCCACTTCCATTCGGTATAGGCAATGGCTGTAATAATCCCGCTTAGCTTCGATGTTCTTCCTTCACCTCCGACATACATCACAAACTGCTACGCATCTGCAATATCCTTCTTCATTCCGTCCACCGTAAAGTATTCTTCAAATCCAAATACATCTTGGTATTTCCGGTGAATCGAATATGGTGAATCATGTGCCTCTTGCAAAATCAACTTCCCGATCTCCGGTCATTGGGCACACAAACACGGTCTTAAAACCATAGGGTATCGTGGCTCATCCTCACAAAATCCCTTAGCCTTTCCTTCGCTTCATTCTCTCCTTTATAGAGGCAATCTTTGTCGCCTTCCGAGCTTCCCCGATCTTGTCCATCAAAGTTGATCAATCTCCAATGCTGCTACATAGCCTCTCGAACTATTTCCAAACATAGCTCTCAAGATCCTCGGCTAACTCCTTTGGTATTTCTCCCGCCATTAATGTATTGACGTGACTCTTACGGCTCAACGCTCGCTACAACGTTAGCCTTCCGGGTGATAATGCAATCTCATATCATAATCTTTGATGAGTTCCAACCATCTCCTTTGCCTCGAGATTCAGCTCCTTCACAGGAAGATGTACTTCAAACTCTTGATCCGGGGTGTCCGGATAGCCGACTACCATCATCACCGAACTATCATTGGCCGGACTATCATCATCGGCCGACTCCAAGACTATGAAGATACAAGATTGAAGACTTCACCCGTGTCCGGATGGGACTTTCCTTGGCGTGGAAGGCAAGCTTGGCGATACGGATATGTAGATCTCCTACCATTGTAACCGACTCTATGTAACCCTAGCCCTCTCCGTGTCTATATAAACCGGATGGCTTTAGTCCGAGGACTAGAAGAACAACCCTTACAATCATACCATAGGCTAGCTTCTAGGTTTAGCCTCCTTGATCTCGTGGTAGATCCACTTGTAAACATCCACAATATCAATATCAATCGAGCAGGACGTAGGGTTTTACCTCCATCAAGAGGGCCCGAACCTGGGTAAAACATCGTGTCCCTCGCCTCCTGCTACCATCCGCCTTAGACGCACAGCCGGGACCCCTACCCGAGATCCGCCGGTTTTGACACCGACATTGGTGCTTTCATTGAGAGTTCCTCCTGTCGCCACCGATAGGCTTGATGGCCTCTTCAATCAACAACGACGCAGTCCTGGGTGAGACTTTTCTCCCGACAGATCTTCAGATTCGGCGGTTTCAAGATCAAGGGCCAACTCACTTGGCCATCCGAGCAGATCGAAGCTACGCTCGCCGCCGTGTCAGGTTTGAAGCCTAAACTTCATGGCCGATATCCACGGGACTTGATCTTTGATGGATCTGAGCCATACCGAAGCGTGCTTGCCACTGTCACGATGGGCATGACTTAACTCGCCACGGACAGCACCTTGAGGTCAGACACGAATCCGCCCGACCCATAGTCCGAGTCGATCGCCGGATCGAGGACGGATGGCTGGACACCGCCGAGCGGCAACTTCTACGGCGATGGAGCCGAACACTTACCTTGTCCCGCATAAAGCTTATGACTCGAGGTGCCGGACTCAACCTCCTCGCGCTTCGCCACGAACCCGACACGCCGATCATGGAATTCACCGCGGACATCTTTCAAGACTTCGCCTTCGGGCGATATCATAAATTCATCAAGCATATTCGCTATCCGAGAGCCCTGGCCGAATCTACGGTCAGACGGTTGGGATGCGGACGACGAAGAAATTCAGAGCCCACCCACCACCCACTTCAGAGCCACCGCCGACGATTTAACCGACGATTGACTACGATTCAAGACATCGACGGTATGGACGACGATGCCGGAGACTACTAAGAACCAAAGGCTTACAGGACACCGGAAGACCACCTCATCATACGACATATACATGGTGGACACCCCAAAAGATGGGGACGGCAAAGAAGTAGCGGAGGCCGATTCTTTAAAGAACAGCCCAAGCGCCGACGCCACGGGCGCCGCCTAAATCCCGCCACGAAAGAATGGGGATTCCGCACAGAGATAATAACACCCCGTAAAGTGCCGAAGACAACTCCCTCCAAAGACGATCCAACAGCAGAGGAGGTAGCAAGAAGCCCTCACGAGAGGGCGATGCATTTAAGAGGTCGGGATGACAATTACTTACCTCCTCCGGAGACGAGGCAAGCCTCGACGACGATTTAATTCGCTATGCCCGAGGATCCCGTCAACAAGAGCTGCTTTCAGACAAAGCTAATAGCCACGGCAAACAGCCTAAAGAAAAGCAGCAACAGCTTCAAGCTGATCAATCACCTATCGCCGACAGATGGACCGAGGTCCTCGCGTCAAGAGTATGAACTCGAACGCCTCCAAAAGTTACCTAAAACACAAGTTGCTCCCCGATTAGAGGAGGAGGCGATAAACCTGCATCACCAAGGCACAATACGGCAGACCGCCACCTCGTGGTCAGCGACAGAGAGGCGGCAAGCCTCCACCAAAACCGCATTCCCCGCATCGCCAAAAGCATGAAGCCACGGGAACGCTACCGACTTATGGATATATTGAGGACAAGGCAAGACAATCCAGATCTATCTATGGATCACGTATGCCTAAGACCCACGATTTAATACCGTCGCTACCGATACAACTACTCCGCCGGGTCAACACAGCAGCATAACGCCTCTCGAGCTACGCCGTGATATTGCTCAATACAGAGGCGCCAAGACACCCGCTATGCTTCACCGATGAAGTAATGGATCATCAAATCCTCAAGGGTTTAAACCCGCTAATATCGAATCCTACGATGGCACAACAGACCTCGCGGTTTGATTGAGGATTATCTCTCCATATACACATGGCTCGCGCGCGACGATCTTCACGCCATCAAATATCTCCCGCCGCTTAAAGGACCAGCTCGCATTGGCTTAACAGCCTGCCCGCAGAGTCAATTGATGTGGAAGACCGAAGCCGATTCCTCGACAACTTCTGTGGCACGATAAAGCGACCACCGGACGCAGATGGCCTAAGCCACATAATCCAGCAGCCGACGAATCGCCAGTGCACTCGACACGGTTCTTAACAAAGAAAAATCAAATCGCCGACCGTCCGGATGCAGAGGCCCTCGCTGCCTTCAAACATAACATCCGCGACGAGTGGCTGGCCCGCACCTAGGACAGAGAAGCCAAATCCATGGCATCCTCACATCACTCATGACCCGCTTCAGGCGGGAGAGGATAGCTGGCTAGCTCGCAGAATAACCTCAAAGAAAACGCCGCAGTCCGGATACCAAGGACCGCAATGGCAGGTTGCATCAAACAAAACAAACACCGCATTAACGGCGACAAAGAATGAGGATACAGCAGCCAACGCCGGATTCCGAGGCTCCAAGCCCGTCAACGGAAGAAGCCATTCAAAAGAACCACTCCGGCCCGCCCAATTTGGACCGAATACTCGACCGCCTCGCCAAATACATGGAACTCCCCAAAAGCCAGCTAACCACACCGACAGAGATTGTTGGGTATTCAAGCAGCAGCAAATTAATCGCCAAAACAAAGGACAAGGGGCTACACAATGATGACGAGGAAGAGACCCGCCACGAACAACAGAGGACAAAAGGGATTCCCTCAAGTTCGGACGGTAAACATGATATACGCAACGATATTCCCAAGAGGGAGCGAAGCATGCACTAAGGGACGATACGCTGATGGAGCCACGCGCCTAAAATTCAACCCATGGTCCTCTTGCCCGATCACTTTCGATCAAGAGACCATCCGACCAAGATCCGCTTATGGCGGATTCGCCGCATTGGTTTTAGACCCAATCGTCGATTGATTTCACCCCACGAGAGTCCCGATGGACGGCGGCAGAGCTCGAACCTCGCTTTATCGTGATACAAGGCGCAAGATGGGCATAGACCCTTCAAGGATTAAACCTACAAAGACAACCTTCAAAGGCGCCATACCAGTGTCGAGGCCAATTGTACAGTGCTCGCCACATCGAAGTGGTCTTCGATCCCGGATAATTTCCGGCGAGGAGTTAATCTTCGACATAGTCCCGCTCGCAGCGCTATCACGCTCGCTTCGGACGAACCGCTTGTAAAATTCAATGCGGTGCCGCATTATGCATACCTTAAGCTCAAGATGCCAGCCCTCGTGGAGTCATCACGGTCAATGGAAACACGGAACGCCCTCCGAACGAAGGAACATACAATGCTCGCGTAGAAGTACAGAGCAGCCTTTAAGGCATTTCGAGTCCGCCGTTAAACGACCGGACAAGACCAAACGCTACCGAGCAACATCAACTAAGACCACCTAGCACGCTCCGCATCGCCAGAGCAATGCGGCCCCAACCCCAGCCCTCGCAAAATTGTAAGACAAACTCTCCACAGACATAATTACGCCTCGAGATACCATGGGCATAGGGGAAGGGCACAACCACAACAGACTCCAGAGTGCGGTTCGACCACACCAGGGCCCTAAGTGTGTCGCTTTTTTTTTTTATTTTTCTTTTATACAGAACTCAGTCCGCGCGAACCTGCCAACTCATGATGCAACAGCCGTGGAAGGACAAAGGCCGCGATTTAACACTCGTGGTCTCCATCACGAGCATTAAATTTGTTAAATACAACATTCCGCTGCCTACCCTCGAGGGAGACGCCTTTAATTCGCCCAATCCTTTGCTTTCCGTGACTATTTGTATCATTCCGCACTCATAGCATATCTTCTCAAATAAAATGCAGCTCTTTTTGCCCATAATTGCATTACCTTATATATATATATATATGTTCATTTACTTACATGTTGCACCCAGACATTTCGGTACGCCAAATACACCAGGGGCTTATGTTCTCCGTGATTATGGTGTGATAAAGTCCAACACTTTCACAAGTGCGGCACCCTAACTTATAGCATTATATGAATCGGTTCAATCATGTCTTGGGTCAATAGTTGGGTTTGCCTGCCCCATGTTTGGCACCTTACGCCCGCTCTATTGGCTAAGGTAGCACTGGAGAACCATTGCGATTGCGCCTTTGAGCCGGGTTAACGCCTGGAGAAAGCTAAACTGACTGTCATGATAAGGCGAGAGACTGGTCGCTGTTCGAGAGGTCCTTTCGGTCCTTAAAGACCCACGCCTCGAGCGAAGTTCGGATTATGTCCGACGGGCGT
Source organism: Aegilops longissima (assembly GCA_021605205.1). Classification (NCBI taxonomy): domain Eukaryota; kingdom Viridiplantae; phylum Streptophyta; class Magnoliopsida; order Poales; family Poaceae; genus Aegilops; species Aegilops longissima. The sequence continues at coordinate 36,202 of JAHIAM010017326.1, read as the reverse complement.
GATAGCGCCCCACCGTCCTCCAATACTAGGGGCTTCACCAAATTTAAAATTATAGAATTCTATGGCTAAGGAGAGTGTTCAAGCACTATAAGTCCGTTGCCTTGTTCGTTGTGTTGAGCGCCCCAGATGGACCCAAAATGGGAACAAGAGTGCTCAAGTTTATCCCAACACCCCAAAGACTGTGGCATGGGGGCTGAAGCCGACGACTTGCCATCTCTCGATTTAATAAACGGCCGCATGTAAGGTAATATTTTAAATTAACAAGCGTTGCTTAGCGATATGAACAAAGTTTTCAGCGCATGTGATAACACATTGCTAATTTACTTAAAATTACATCCCTGGGGCACTCATCCGCAATCTTATGGGCACCCTTCAGACAGCCTTATAGTACATTTCGGGCGACGATGTTCCTTGCCCGCCGGTGGCGCTGCTGCTGATTAGCTTCTCCGCATCCAGCTTGCCCCACGCACCTTTGCGCTGGCAAGGGCCCGACGAGCACCTTCAATACAAAGCGAGCGCTGATAACCTCCACCTGGGGCACGATCCACCAGCCGTCAGACGAGGCCGGTAGCTCCTGTGCATGGCCTCTCCAGCCACAAATGGACTATGAGGCCCTTCATGGCCTGCTCGGCCACCTTAGGAAGCTCGACCAGCTGCTTCACTGGTCGCTAGGGGCACTGGATGGCCGGCCTCAAAGATACCGAGACCGTAAGACCTTCTCCGCTGAGCTCCCTCCTTGGCTCGGTAGAATGCGGCGGCATCGCACACGCCATGCAGGCAGATCTGCAAATGCCCCTCGAGAGCTCCGACCGGGTAAGTAACACGAATTTACATTCACATGCTTGCTTTGCATGAAAAATGCCTTACCCGCCGCTATCTTCCTCATCAACTCAATCTCCTCAAGGGACTTATGGGCCTCGGCCTTGGCGGTTTTACACTTTCGAGAGCCGAGGCAAGCTCGACTCGAAGTCTTTGAGTCACGCCCAAACTCTCATGCTTTTCCATGAGAGCCCGGAGCTCTTGCTGAACCACCGCCACCCGCGCCTCCCTGCTTTCTCGCCTACCTGCCTGCGGGTCAGATTATGCTCGTCACAGACACGCCTCCTTCGTGGTCGCCACCTTGTTCGTGGGCCCCGCAGCACCCATGTTATCCTTGTTATTTTTGTTGTAACCTAAATCCTTTTCTCAGAAGGTACAAGTTCAAAGTGGTGTTACTCACCTTCTTTGTCCCGAGCTGCTTCTGGCGCTGCCGAGCTCTTGCTCGACCGCCGAGCCCTCGCTTCAAAGCACCGACCTCTGCAGCAAGGCGGCAGAGGTCAGCAGAAAGCAGCCTCGCAACCCATATTGACATAATTTTGTAGCAACCTCAGATATCTTTTTTTTTCAGATCCTCGGTCCGCTTTTCTTCCCAACACCGAACCGAGCATCAGGGCTACCGTCTATGCGGTATTACATTGCATATTTTTAACTTCTACCTCAAAGCCCGATAGAAGGCTATCAGAAGCTGGCCAGCCCGCCTTGGCGAAGCTGCACCTTCAATCATCGCACTCATAATAGTGTGGTGTTCTTCCTCGATGGAAGCGCCTCGCAGCGCCCAACAAATTGTCCAGCCCGTTGGACGGAAGCCGCCGGGCCACGGTCTTGCCCTTCATTCGGCAGCCGCCGACTCCGAACCACCGCTGGTTCTCGACACGGAGTCCGCGAAAGTCCGGAGGACGCCTTTGTGGCGCCCGAGCCTCCCCGATGGGTCCTTTCTGGGATCCCACCTCGCGCCCTCGTGTCGCGAGGGTGGAGGCGGTCGATGGAGTCTACATCCGACGGAGCTAACGACCGCCGATGAAGCGGGAGATCATCACCGGCCGGACTACAGCAGCATGCGGCATCGTAATGACACTATGTGACGCAGAAAAGAAATTATAGATCATTCAGAACCGGATACTTACGATCTCGCCGAGGCCTGGCCCTTGACGGCCATTCTTCCTCGCCAACGTTGATGTTGGCGGAGCTGTCCGGGAATAGTCCTTCCTCTGACCCTTCGCCTCCCCCCGCTGGGGAAGCCTTCCTTCCTCTCTCCCTCCTCCGAGAGAGTCCTCTTTCTCCTCCTCGCTGGGAGGAGTCCGCCGAGTCGCTTGCACTGAAAACGGAGCTCTTTCGAGCACCCGTGGCCTCCTTCTTGGCCTTCTTCTCCGCACCACGCATGGTGCCGAACCAGCAGCCTCGCTAGACGAAGGCCCATCGATTTTTCGCATAGGAGCCGGCAGTAATCTGCCCGCCTTCCTCATCCAGTCCCGCCAAAGGAGAAGGGAAATTAAAACCCGTGATAGAGTCAAACTATGAAAACAAGTGTCCCGTGAAGGGTAGAATCACTTACCTGCCGGCTTGGCGCTGAGCGAAATCCGCGATCTTCAACATGGATACGGGCTTGGCGCCTTGAACAGCACCTCCAGCGCCTTTCAGACGTCAGGTCAAAGAGCCCGCCACGCCTCGGTGCTGTTCCGGATCGAACTCCCACAGATTGAATGCCCGCCTTGGCATGGGAGAATCCGCGACGAGCATGACTTGACCACGCAACCAGCCCGAGCTTCTTCACCAGCTTATGGATACAGTGCTTGAGTCCCGCTCCTTCAACTACCCCACAAAGAAGCCCTTCTTCCAGAGGTGAGCTGCGGGGATACCAGATCTAAACTGGGGCCGCCCCATGTAGGGTCACGCTGCTCGGTGATATAGAACCACCCCGATTGCCACCCCTTGACGGATTCCACGAAGGCCCTTCAACTAAAGGACATTGGGCATCTTGCCCAACATGGCGCCTTTCAAGACTCCGCTTGAGTGCTCTTTCACTACCTTCGCTTGACATTGAAGGTCTTGAGCCACAAGTCAAGTGGGGCTGGATGCAGAGGAAGGTTTCGCACACCATTTATAAACGCCGATATGTTGAGGATGAAGTTCGCGCCAGATCATGGAAATCCAGGCCGTAGTAGAACATGAGCCCCTAACAAAGGGGTGAAGTGGAAAGCCCAAATCCATGGAGGAAGTGGGGAAGGAAAACGACCTCTCATGGGGCCTGGGTGGGATGAGCTGCCTCGTCGGGCAGCCGGCGCGATGTCGCCGGAGAGGTATCCGCGCCAAGAAGCTTTGGCGATTTGCTCCTCCTTAACGGTGGAGGCCAACCATTTACCTCCCGCCCGACATGGTCGGAGAAGGTTGAGACGAGATGCGCGAACTTGGGCGCTGGAGCTCGAAAAGTGCGGAGATAGATAAGCAAAGGAGGAAGAAGGCGAGGTGAGAAGGTGAACTTATCCCTTATATGGGCGGGCGGTCACGCGCCCCCACCGCCCGGTAAAACTCACTTATCTCCTGCGCCACCATCAATGGCGTGGTTGGTTTACCCACGTCCGTATTGATGAGAATCCGGATTAAGGGGAAACACGATCTCGCTCGACAAGACGTGCAAGGAAACCGCTTGCTAAATGCGCCGAGGTGGTAAAGTAAAAACAATTTAAATAATGGCTTGGTAGTGGCGTGACGCCATGCCGCAGAAAACGCCGCAGATTGAACTTGTGTATATATTATTCTCTACGGTGGAATGTGGAATTTATTTTGCAGAGCCGACACTATCCTGGTGTTCACAATCTTCTATCATTCGAGGAGGAACCCGCTTTGCAATGCCAAGCAATATACGCTACGGACTTATCGTCATTGAAGCCTCGGTTCAGTGCTACCGAGGAGTCCTCGATTAGGGGTGTCCGGATAGCCGGACTACCATCATTAGTCAACTATCATCGCCGGACTATCATCATCGATCGGACTCCAAGACTATGAAGATACAAGATTGAAGACTTCACCCCGTGTCCGGATGGGACTTTCCTTGGCGTGAAGGCAAGCTTACGATACGGATATGTAGATCTCCTACCATTGTAACCGACTCTATGTAACCCTAGCCCTCTCCTGTCTATATAAATCGGATGGCTTTAGTCCGTAGGACTAGAAGAACAACCTTACAATCATACCATAGGCTAGCTTCTAGGTTTAGCCTCCTTGATCTTGTGGTAGATCCACTCTTGTAAACATCCACAATATCAATATCAATCGAGCAGACGAGGGTTTTACCTCCATCAAGAGGGCCCAACTCGGGTAAAACATCGTGTCCCTCGCCTCCTGTTACCATCCGCCTAGACGCACAGCTCGGGACCCCTACCCGAGATCCGCCGATTTTGACACCGACACTCCTTCCTTCCGGGTGGCAAGCAAAATTGACTTATCGGCGCAATCTATGTTCCTCCATACTTCCTTAACCAATCCATGCCTAATATCACATCCAACTTTGGGATTCCGTAACTATTAGGTCCGAGGGAAAACATAGTGTCCAATCCTTAATGGCAATGATCACACCATATACTAGCCATGTATTCTGCTCCGGTGAGGTTACTAGCATGGGTGACCTAAGGGCTTGGGTTGGTAATTTGTACTTATCCACAAATCCCTTGATATGTATGAATGCGATGCACCAAGATCAAAAAGAACAACCGCAGAAATGACTTAACCAAAACTTACCTATTATCGCATCCGCTTAGCTTCAACCTCCTCCACGGTAACGTGGTTCACTTGTCCTTTATTGAAAGGATTCAGCTTCTTTCCGAGCTTCCATTGCCATTTCCATTCGCCTTCTCGACACTCGCTTGCATAATGCCCACCTTATGCACTTAAAGCAAGTAACGCGGCCTCAGTCTACCTTGGATGGTGTTGACGGGTTGGTGCGGTTTTGTCCATTGCTTCCTCCATTCCCTGCTCCCATTCTTGGTGCCATTATGGTTGTGCGAGCTACCTCCTCCATGGGTATGCTGAAACCGCCCTCCCGCTTAGGGGTAAAACGGTTTCACGAGCTCCGTAGTTATTCTTCCCCGTCCATACTCCTCTTGCGATTTTCAATCTGCTGCTTCCTTCAATCATAAGTGCACGATCTACCAACTCCGTAGTTATTGAAAGTGGCTACCATCAACCGCATGCTCACTCATCATTCACCCTTCTAGAAACTTCTCCTCGCTTAGTCAAGGCCCGTCAGAGTAACGCTATCCGGGGCATAACGTGCTAGCTTATCAAATCATCTACATACCGCCAACTGTCTGCCCTCCTTGGCGAAGTTATAAACTCACGCTTCTTCATGGCCATAGCTCCTGCTGAAACATGGGCAGACGAAAAGCTTGCTGAAACCGATCCCATGTGACAAGGTTCACCGGGTAAGTGGTCAAAATTCTCCCACCATGCCAGCAAGGGTCCTTCAAGCTGATGTGCAACAAACTTCACCCTTTCTCCATCTCAGACATCCCGTAGTGGTCAACTCCTCCCTATCTTACGGAGCCAATCATCTCGCAACCATCGGCTCGGTGCTATTGGAGAACACCGCGGATTCAGCCTTAAGAAACGGGTCAAATGGTCAACAAGTGGTGGTGGCGGGGGTTGTTGTTGTTGTTGTTGTTGCCTTGGTTTTGTACCAATGTTTGAATCAAGGTATTCTCGCGCTGAATCAACTGAGGATCTCTCAAGGAAAACAAATCCAGGGTCGCGCCTCTGGAGGCATCTCGAGGGTTTTAAGAAAAGAAGAGAATTTAGAATAGAATGAGGTCTAGAGGGAAACACTACCCATATGCACATGAGACAAATCACACAATATCACTCCAATCAATTCAAACAAGGGCATACAATAGTCTATCTATCGTTACAAGGTGTTGAAACTAAAACTAAAATAACATGGGGTAATCTACTATCGTTATGGTGGTCAACTAGAAAACTGCTCCGATGAAGACTCCATGATATCTCGCTCCACTTCATCTTCGTAATCATCATCACTAGGATCGAATCGGTGTCGCCGATGATGATATAGTTCTCTCGACAGGTGCTATATTCATCTTCTCCTCCGGTGCAGATTTCCCATGAGTTCTTCAATCTTCTCCTTAAGATCGCCATTTTGTCTCACTAGAGCTACAATCTCCTCCATGTAGTCCTTGCGAGTGGCCTTCGCCTCCTTCTAGTTCAATAATCTTGGCTTTTGCTGCCTTCAACTCCATCATGTCTCACAAGACATCCGGTTCTCCCGGCCGAATGTGCTGGTTTAACTCCGGATGAAAGCTGCAATGGATCGATCTTTCTTAGTGCCAACTATCTCCCATTGTTCATCTCGGCGTCCGCAACTGTAGATAGTATCCTTGAGGTCTTCTTTGTAAACTTCTCCAATGCGCCCATGGTTATGTGAGCTGCCATACTTTTCCTGCACTCCAGGTTGGTGCATTGAAAACACACTCTATGGGCTCCGTGATTGGCGCAAACGCCCTTCCGGAACTTGAGCTTGAATCTTCCAACGCCTTCTTCGGGTAAAGTGGAATTGTAGGTCTCGTGAAGCTTGGTAATCCAATGTTAAGGTACCTAGTGACTTCCTTCGTGTGTGTCCAAAGGGTGTATCTTCATCCCGCCGGGTGAACTTGATCCTCGCCCGCCATCCTAAAAGAGTAGAAAAGATTATGAGTCGAAATGAGAAGAGAGAGTAGTGATCTAGGGCTTTAGCTTAATGGTCGTGTCTCATACCAACAGGTGGCTCGATACCATCTCTCAGAGCGACCCGACCAATGGATCAAGTCTCTGCTCAATGTCATCCCCGATCAAGAATGCCGACACCACACAAGATTTCAAGGATTTATAACAGAGTAGCAATCACACACTTATTACAATCGAATATCTCAAAAGAGAACTTAATAAATAAATATGGCCTAAGGCCATCTAATGCGATAACAATGAAGGCTTGGAAGAATAAGCGAGTCCATCAACTCCAACGACATCATCGAGTATAGAACCACGACCTAAACACCTTACTGTCAGTTCTCAAAAGTCTCGCAACATGAAACGTTGCAGCCCTAAAATGGGTCAAGACATGGAATATGCCGCAATGTAACACATAGAGAATAATGGAATGATAAGCCTATACTACATGCATATATGGCTGGTGGAAAGCTCTACGGTTACAGCTTTTGCATAAAGCCAATTTTCCCTACCGCAAAGGAATAAATTTATTTAACTATCATGGTGGTTAGAAGCATTGAGAATGGTTACAAGATTCTCAATCCCAATTAAAAGTACTCATTAAACCCAACAATATTAATTAGAAGTAACATGATGAGATTCACATGATATCCGTACTAGATACTCAAAATTGTCCATAACCGGGACACGGCTAACCATGATTAGTTTATACACTCGCAGAGGTTTGTGCACTTTTCCCCACAAGACTCGATCGCCTCCGCTTGGTTTCTCGTGACTACATGGTGTTTGAGAAACGGATGACCGAGACATAGTCTTCGTAAGCGCTTAGCACCTTACATGTGGGTAGACCGCATCAACCTACATCCCCTACATCGCTTAGCCTACCCGTAAGAGTTCACACAACTTAATCAGCTATGCCAGAGCCCATAATGGCTTGTGGCTGCACACGGAAGTTTCTAGTTTGAATAATCTCATGATCCCTTTGAGCCCGGGTGGCGGTCCAAGAAATACAGCAAGTCCTCGATAGAAACCAGTGCCTCAATCCACCCAGATGTGTGTTTGTTGCCACCTTAAATAACCCATTAATTAACAATCTCACATCCGTCATGGATACACTCACCCAATCCACGCCTACTAGCATAGCATGGCATAATAAGCAAACGAGAAGTAACTCCCAAGGGTTTGATAATAAAGGTAATAGGTACTACCTCAACTACTTCCCATCCCACAATTTAATTAGATCCTAATCATGCAAGTGTTGAGGAATAGATCTAATGCATAAAACTAGGTATGAGAAATGTATGATCTAAGTGTTACTTGCCTTGTCGATGATCCGCCAAACCTAGAGACTCAAGTAAAAAGCGCACACCGTAATCTATCGCAGAAAACAAACAAGCATACAATAAGTACTCATCTAATGCACAGATAAAACTCAAATAGATCTAACTAGATTGTTCAACTTAAGAACTCCGTTTGCAAAAAGAATCAAATCAAACGAAGCAACGAAATTCAAGCGGCGGAAGAAAACAACTTCGTTTTACTAATCTGGATCTAGGTCAAATTTACAGTTGCAAAACTTGTTTAAGTAGATTATTCGGAAAGAGGGTTTCAAGACTAAACTCCACGCGCTTGAATCGCCTCGATTCGATAAACGAGCTAAAAGTTATACTAAAACGAAAATCGGATCTGGAATCGCGATCAGAAAAATCGCAGATTAAATCCGAGAAAAAGAAAAATACGACGAACAGATTTGAACGGAAAAAAATAAATAAAAAATAAATAAAATAATAAAAAAACCGAAAAAAAGAAGAAAACCGATCGGTTTTTTTAAATAAAATCGGACGGAAATCGAGGCACGACGAACCTCGTAAGGCGCACCGCCCTCCTGGTCTGGCGGCAATGGCCGCGAACTCCGCGGGCTCGGGGGGTCTGGGCCTGGGCGGTCATATTTAAAGGCGCCCGAGGAGTCCCGCCTGGCACGCCCAAGAAGGCGGTTCGCTTTTTTAATAAAACATTACGCGAGAGAAAAATCAAAAGAAGTACCAAACGGATTCTAAAAATCCCGAATAAATTTTCCCGCTTCTAAAATCAAGCCGGATTTAATGAACATTTATTTGGGGCCTAGATGCAATTTTGAAAACGCGATTTTTCTTAAATTCAAATAAAAAGGCGAAAACTCCAAAATAAAATCTTATTTGATTTTATTATTAAATCTTCATTATTTCTTTATTTTGGGAAAGTCATTTGATTCCTCTCGCATATTTTTGTAATAGAAATAATTGAAGATAAAATAATTAAAATCAACGATCCTATTTTCAAAATTTGAGAAAACTCAAATATGAAAATAACAAAATCCCCAACTTCTCCGAGGGTCCTTGAGTTGTGTAGAATTTTCTAGGATCGAGCAAAATGCAAAGAAAATGCAATGAGAAATATGATATGCAATGATGTTTATGTATAACATTCCAAATTGAAAATTTGGGATGTTACACCCAATTTCCTAACGTATTTATAAAAATAAAATAAAATAAAAATAAATAATTAATTAATTAGAGAAATATTTAACTTAATTAATTTTGTTTAATTAAACTAAACAACTAACTAAACTAATTAAACATTAGTTATCTAATTAACCCGGTTAGTTAATTAGTATGATAGTGGGGCCCACCCCTAATTAATTTCGATTAGATTAAATTAAATTTGGATAATTAATATAGTGTCTCGACTGGGACCCATCGTCAGTTGACTACCAACTCGTCGATCGCCGACGCCAAGATGACATCATGCCGATGTCATTATTCCATTTTCGAATTAATTTAAATAACTAATTAAATTCCGTAAATTAATAAAATCTTTAGAAAATCATAACTTTTAACCGTGAATCGGATTAAATCATTTTCAACATGAAAGTTGCTCAAACGACGAGACTAATCTGAAACATAGCCCGCTCGTCCGCCACGCATCCCTAGCCTATCGAACTCGCAACTTTCCCCTCCGCCCTTTCGCCTAAAACACGAAATACCGGGATACTTTCCTGATGTTTTCCCCTTCGCTTCAGATCACCTCCTATCGCGTTAGGGCACACCTAGCACCGCATTGTCTTGTCATGCACCATCATGCTTATGTTTGCATTATTTTGTTGTTTCCTCCCTCTTCTCTCGCTAGACACCGAGACCGACGCCACCGCTACTCCAAGACGACTACGGTGTTGATTTAATTCTCTCTTGCTAGAGCAACCAGCAAGCCCCCTTGATCACCAGATATCGCCTACTCTTCTCTATATCGCTTGCATTAGAGTAGTGTAGCATGTTATCGCTTTCGCTAATCCTATATCGCTGATAGCCTGTCCTTGCTACTATCATCATTGTTACTTTTACCGCTATCCTATCGCTTAGTATAGGATGCTAGTGTTCCATCGCTGGCCCTACACTCTTGTCCGCTCCGCCATGCTATACTACTGGGTTGTGATCACTTGAGGTGATCACGGCATATAATATATACTTTACACTATTACATTGCTCGTGATACTGCTCGAGATGGGGCCGAAAGGACAGTGGCTCCATCCCAGAGAGGTGGGCCCGGTTCCCGACGGCCCCTACCGTTACTTTTAGGAGGAGCGACAGGCAGGTTGAGACCACCTAGGAGAGAGGTGGGCCTGCCCCGTCGGCGTCATGATACTTAACACGCTTAATGAGATCTTGGTATTTGATTTAAGTCCGCCATTTGGTCTATACGCACCAACCAACCACGCTGAACAGCTTATGGGCACTCGCGCCGTGGTATCACCAAGCATTTCGTGACGCCACGACCGAGCGCGCTGCCAGATTTGATCGAACGCTCGCTAGGATAGGTCTGCTCGCCACAGACGCAACATGCAGTGTGCTAAGAGCGATGGGCCTGCACTGCGGCGCTTAGGTTTAGACCGCGGTCGACTCTCTCTTATGCCTAGGTGGGCTGCGACGTGTTGATCTTCCGCGTCGGCATGACCCGTAAAAGTGTGTCCGCCAAATGGGATCAAGCGTGTTGGGATATGTGGTGCACCCTTGCAGGAAGTTAATCTATTCAATAGTCGTGATCTTCGTAATGTGACGACTTGGAGTTGTACCTTGACCTTATGACAACTAGAACTGGATACTTAATAAAACACACCCTTCCAAGTGCTAGATACAACCCGTGGTCGCTTCTCTAACAGTGGCTACAAGGAGAGGATCGCTGGTAGGATTATTGCTATGCGATGCTACTTGGAGGACTTCTACCACTCTCTTCTACATGCTGCAAGACTGAGGCTGCCGTGGTTTAGTCTTTGACAAGATTAGCTATCCCTCTTATTCTCGACATTCTGCAGCTCACCCACCGATATGGCCCTTTACACATATATACATGCATATGTAGTGTAGTTCTTGCTTAAGTAGTACTTTGATGAGTACTCACGGTTGCTTTTCTCCTCTTTTCCCCTTTCCTTCTACCTGGTTGCCGCAACCAGATGTCGGAGCCTCAGAGCCATACGCCACCGCCGATTTACTTAATTCTACTACAATCGGAGGTGCTTACTACTACGCAGCAGCCCAACGACGATGAAAGTGCAACTATCCCTAGGTGGTTTTGGTAATTCATAACAACATATAGCTCATTGAGCTAATGCTATTCCAAGACTATTGTTTCAGAAAGCTCAATGAATGGCATGGCATGGATGATCAAAGTAGATCCTCAAAATACTAAGGACAAAGGATTGACTCAAGCTCAAAAGCTCAAGACTCTTCATTTTACATTTTAGTGATCCAAGATCACATTGAGTCTATAGGAAAAGCCAATACTATCAAGAAGGGATGAGGTGTTTCTTAATGAGCCTCTTGCTCCATTTGCTTAGTGATATGCTCCAAAACCCTCAACTACTTTCCCACATCCACAAATGACTTAAACCTAAAGCCAAAATCGGTCACACCGATTCTTTCTATTCGCGCCACCGATTCCAAAAGTCATAGCCACCGCCACAAACCCTAAGCAAATCGGTCTTACCGATAGGGATCTCGGTCTCACCGAGATGGGGTTGCGCCTCCGCTTCCTTCGTAACGCTTCGGTCTAACCAAAGTGAGCGATCGGTCCCATCGAGATTGCAATGTAAACTCTCTGCTTCTTTTTGTAACATTTCGTCTCACCGAAAAGAGCAAATCGGTCCCACCGAGTTTACCTCGACCAACTCTTTGAAAGCTTATTACCAAATCGGTCTCACCGAAGTTTGTGTAATCGGTCTCACCGAGATTACGTTATGCCCTAACCCTAACCGAATCGGCCTCACCGAGATGCATGTCATCCCAATCAAAATCACTAACGGTCACTAGGTTTACTAAATCGGTCCAACCGAGTTTAACGATTCGGTCCCATCGAGTTTGGTAAATTGTGTGTAACGGTTAGATTTTGTGTGGAGGCTATATATACCCTCCACCTCCTCTTCATTCGTGGAGAGAGCCATCGAACGAACCTACACTTCCAACTTACCATTTCTGAGAGAGAACCACCTACTCATGTGTTGAGGCCAAGATATTCCATTCCTACGATATGAATCTTGATCTCTAGCCTTCCCCAAGTTGCTCTCCACTCAAACCCTCTTTCCACCAGATCCAAAACCTATGAGAGATAGTTGAGTGTTGGGGAGACTATCATTTGAAGCACAAGAGAAAGGAGTTCATCATCAACACAACATTTGTTACTTCTTGAGAGTGGTGTCTCCTAGATTGGCTAGGTGTCACTTGGGAGCCTCCGACAAGATTGTGGAGTTGAACCAAGGAGTTTGTAAGGGCAAGGAGATCGCCACTGTGAAGATCTACCGCTAGTGAGGCAAGTACTTCGTGGGCGACGGCCATGGTGGGATAGACAAGGTTGCTTCTTCGTGGACCCTTCGTGGGTGGAGCCTCCGTGGACTCACAAGAGCTGCTACTCCTTCGTGGGTTGAAGTCTCCATCAACGTGATGTACGATAGCACCACCTATCGGAACCATGCCAAAACATCCGTGTTCCAATTGCGCTTGAATCCTCCAAACCCTTCCCTTTACTTTCTTGCAAGTTGCATGCTTTAATTTCCGCTGCCTATACACTCTTTGCATGCTTGCTTGAATTGTGTGATGATTTCTTGACTTGTCCTAAAATAGCTAAAATCTGCAAACTCTAAAATTGGGAAAAGGTTAAGTTTTTATTGGTCAAGTAGTCTAATCATCCCCTCTAGACATACTTCAAGGTCCTACAAGTGGTATCGAGAGCTGGTCTCCATTTGCTTTGATTTCCATAGCTTTTGGTGGTCATAGCCTTGGTTTCACAACCTAGGAGAATATGGCGCCTAGCGAGGAAATTATCACCGAGAGGTCCTTACTTTGATGGTACTAATTTTGCTAGTTGGAAGCATAAGATATATTCTTCGACATAACCCCGCCATTTGGACAATTATTTGTATTGGCTTGCAAGGTGAATTCTTCGATGGGAGAGAACCGAACCGTGAAGCTAATGCGAAGAATTGAAGATGCTGCAATACAACGCCACATGTGACATCATCTTCAACGGATTGTGCCTCAAGAATTCAACAAAATCAACCGCCTTGAGAATGCAAAGGAAATTTGGGATACTTTGATTGATATGCATGAAGGTACCGAGTCCATCAAGGAATCCAAGTTGATGTGCTCCAAAGTCAGCTTGACAAGTTCAAAATGAAGGATGGTGAAGGTGTCGCTGAAATGTACTCTAGGCTTGCTCTTATCACAAATGAGATTGCCGGCTTAGGGAGTGAAGAGATGACCAAAAATTCATCATCAAGAAAATCCTAAGAGCATTGGATGGAAAGTATGATACCGCAGCACATTGATCCAAATGATGCCAAACTACAAAGATCTCAAGCCAACGGAAGTCATTGGAAGGATTGTTGCTCATGAGATGTCACTCAAGGATAAGGAGGAACTTCACAACAAGTCAAGTGGTGCTTACAAAGCCTCAAGTGAAGCCCCCACATCATCAAGTGAGAAACCAACCTTCAATGAAGAATTGAGCTTAATGGTGAAGCACTTCAACAAATTCTACAAAAGTAGAAGCAAAGAAAGAAGCTCCAAGTCAAGGTCTTACAATGACAAGAGATCCTCTAGTCGAGAGCGCAATTGCTACAATTGTGGGAGACCCAGACACTACTCCAATGAGTGTACGACACCCTACAAAAGAAGAGAAGATTCTCCAAGAAGAAGGAGCAAAAGAGAAGAATCACCACCAAGAGAGAGGAGGAGTAGAGATGATCGTTATGAACGAAGACCTCACGGAGAAGTAAGGATTCGAAAGAAAGGACAAGTCATCAAGGAGCTATACAAAACGAAGACATCAAGCTCATGTTGGTGAATGGATTTCCAGCTCCGACCCGATCAGAATCCGAGAGAAGCTATCACCCGACTCAATATACTCAAGATGAAGGTGTTGCTGGTCTAGCACTTGTGTCAACCAACTCCTACGACATATTTAACTCACCAAATGAAGGTGTTGGAAGATGCTTCATGGCCAAAGGTCCAAAGGTAACACATCCCGAGTATGTTGATTTTAATAGTGATGAAGATGACTTGCTTGTGGATGATGATTTACTTGTTGACAACTCTAGTGATGAATACTATGATGAAATGTCAATTAATCATGCTAATCAAACGAATGACAATGATAAGGAGAAAATTGAGCTTCTAACTAAAGAACTAAACACTCTTAAGTTGGCTCATGAAACTATCTTCGAAGATCATCGAGAACTTTTAAGGGCTCATGAGTAGTTACGCTTTGAAAAGCTCAATCTTGAGCAAGAGCATGAGTTCTTAAAGGCAATCAATGATGATCTCCGCAAGAAAAGTTCTTCTTACATTGCCAAGCTGCTTACTCTTATCTACTTACATGCCTCAAGTCAAGTCTAGTAGCAAGTACAAGAAAGATACTTCCTCTAGTAGTAACAATAATAATGTCAAATCCAATGTTGTTGCTTCTAGTAGTTCTCTTGATTCCACTAATGATTCTCTTAGCCAAGTTACACTTGAGCAAGAAAATAGTTTATTGAAGGGAATTATAGAGAAAGGTGTTTACAAGAGCCTTGCCGGAGTAAGCAATTCGAGGAAATTGTACGCAAGCAAGGAAGGCACCGAAGAATCAAGGTGTTGGTTTTGAACGAAAGTTCAACGCCAATGGAGTTGAGGAAGAAGATCAATACCCCAAGACAAAGTTTGTTCCTCAACAAGAGAAGTATGATCCTACTTCCTTCAAGGGGACACAATCTCAAGATGATCTTCCACCACAAGACCACAAGAACAAAGGCAAGGACAAGCTTAAAGAAGAGATTGATGCATTTTAAGAAGCACCTAAAGCCTCGCTCAAGTGGGTCCCCAAGACTACGCCAAGTTCTACTTCATCAAGTACAACTATAACTCCAAGGATTCCCATCAAGATGATGTGGATCCCAAGAAGAAGAACTAGAGAGTTCTTGAGGGTGACTCCGCCAACATTCTTCACTCATATCATTTTGGCAAGAACAAGTGCAATCAACTTTCACATCTTGCACTAGTTCAAGGAGTCACAAACCCTCATGTTGGTAAGGCAAGGGACAAGGTAACCTAATGTTTTCATGGACATCATCTTGTGTGTGCATCACTCTATGTCTATGGATATTCTTGTTTGTTCCTTGTGGGACTAACCCATGTAGGCAAGTTGAAAGTGCAACTCACTCCAAAGGATTGCTCCAAATGATCTACATCAACATTGAGCATCTACATCTTCAACACCTACATGAAGTCATCATCGACAAAACCCAAGGTTAGTTCATCCCTCTAAGGGGGGATCTCACATCTAGGGGAGCTTAACTCTAAGAATTGAGTCAAAGCAACTCTAATGGTGTGAACACATTAATGCATTATGTAAAA
Source organism: Aegilops longissima (assembly GCA_021605205.1). NCBI lineage: Eukaryota > Viridiplantae > Streptophyta > Magnoliopsida > Poales > Poaceae > Aegilops > Aegilops longissima. The sequence goes on along the minus strand of JAHIAM010017326.1, from coordinate 20,756 downwards.
GTGGTAACCCCACTTGAGCTTAAACGATGAGTATGACGATGATCAAATGTTCTCATTTGACTCCTAAGTCAATATACTCATATATAGATGACCTAGTCATCGCCAATTGCTTGATAGATGCTAAAATTGGTTGTGCATGCTTTGCCACATATTTCAATTGCCATCTTATTGTGTGAGCATGTTGGTGCATATTTTACTCATTCAAGGACATCCACTTGTTGTTTTTTTGTTTGGATTCTTTCCTTTGTGCCAAGTGGATGGACAAGAATGCCTAAGAACCTTCTTTAGCTATCTATGCTTTTCTCGCCTCAAACTCTATTCATGCTACATCACAAAATTTGATCAAGTCAGATTTGAACCACTGTGTGAGGAGCACTGAGTCCCCGATTCATCATAGACTTAAACTTCCAAAACCTCTTAGTGATTCTCAGATGACCGATCCTTCCATTTCGGTCCTACCGAGATCATCAAGTTGATCTGAGTTTTCAACTTGCAACCGATTTGAACTTTTCGGTCTCACCGATTTGTCAGAAGTGAACACAAGATGCATCTCGGTGCCACCGAGTTGTTCCACTCGGTCACACCGACATGGTCGAGCTATATATATAGCCACGGGCAAAATTTTGAAATTTCTCCAAACCTTCGCTCACAAGAACAGCTCGCTTCTCGCCATCGTGGTCTCCGGATCGCCTCCTCGCCGCCAGCAGCCTCCTCGTCACTGGTCTTCGCCACAACGGATTTCGCCCCATTGTTGTCAGCCGAGCAAGTCCACCGCCAAGTTAGGGTATGGACTTAATCTTTGTGCTATCCACGCCCGATTCTCGCACATTGTTTTCATATTGATTCTTGCCACGATTGAAACTCTTCTATCCAGCCAAAGTAGTTCATAGATTAGATGTGATTCAAATTTTAGGTTAGGTTTCACCAAACCATCTCGGACCCATCGAGTTGAAAACTCGGTCTCACCGATTTGGCTTATGCCATTGCACTAGTGACTCTCGGTCCGACCGAGAATTACTAATCGGTGCAACCGATTTGAGGATTCTCGTGAAACCCTAGTAGTCTCGGTACCATCAACTAAAACTCGGTCCAACCGAGATCATCGCTTAGGTTCCAAAACTGCTTCGTATCACCGAGTTTGAAAATCGGTGGATCCGAAATGCTTTCGTGGAAAACTAAGACTGAACTTTTGAGTCATTCTTTGCAAAACCTCTGCATTTTGTGATGCTCATCTTTTCTATCTCATCTATAACTCTTCACAGTGGTCAAGAATAGCTTTTGCAAGATGTCCGATCAAAGTGACAAATGTAATGTGTCAAGAGCAGATGGACTTGAGTGAGGGCACTAGTCCCTCAACTTCATATGAAGGAGCATAAGTATTCCTAGCAATTTGCCTAAGGCTGCAACTAGGCAAAGGAGGAAAAGAACTTCAGATTCAGAGGATGACGATTACAAAGTCGAGGAAGATGAGGCTACTTCCAAGAAAGAGGTGCTCAAGAAGGAATATGGCTCAAGAAAGAATACAAAGCCGCATGAAGACCAAAAGGCCTGCAGGAAGACAACCAATATCCAAGGCCAGAGCATCAACTCAACTCGCCTAAAAGGCCCGATCCCAAAGAGCCAAATTACAAGGAAAGAAGAGGAAGGAAAGGGTCAAGAAGACCATGGCCAAAATTGTTGGTCAACCTTCCATGATGGAAGAGGAAGAGCTTGTCGCACCAGCTCCAAAGGCAGCTAAGCTTATGGGAGATGCAATCAGATCGTGGGCTGCAACACCAAGCCCAAGGAATCACCCAAAGCTGCCTCCAAGGCCAAGCAAGTTCCAAAGAGGAATACTAGGAGTATTCCAAATGCCGAGAAGAACAAGGCCCCAAAGGCTCAATGTTGTCAAGATTCTGTAAGAAGAAGGACAGGTTCTAAGAAAGCTCAAGCCCAAGATACTGCATCACAATGATGCCCATCCTATGGATGAGGACATGAGAATCGTGAAGGATTCTGGCTGAGACTGTGGAGAATGGAAGATCCATATGCTTCAAGAAGAAGAACTGCTGACTAGAGGTTCCACATTAAAGGAATAGCAGACTTCTATGAAACAATTCGTTGGACAAGAAGCCCATAGTCCGTGACATGAGGTGGGTTGACTGAAATTCATCAAGGAAAATGAACAAGACTATCCTCGAGTACAAGACAGCTTTGTTGCTTGTGGAGTTGCAAATTTTGTTGGATGAAGTTCACCAACTGAATGATGAGCTTATCATGCGCTTCTACTCCACAAAGACACTTTTACCCAGATGGAAGAATAGTTTGATGTCCAAGGTACAAGGTACCAAATCCACTATTGAAGAATGGGCAAGTCCGATCAATGCCCCAAGGAGAATGAGGATGACCTAGACATTTATGCAAAGAAGAAGTTGGGACACAATTCAATGGCTCACATGTACAAGGAAATTCCGCATAAGGCATTAGAGACTCACAAGTTTGGATCAGTTCACTTTCTCGCCGTGGTTGCCAACCATAAATTGATTCTCGAGGCACACTTTGTTGCCCAAGTCCGTGACCATAACATGATCAGAGGGCATGCCATCAACATGTTGCATGTGTTTGATGTGCCACAGAGTTCAAAGTCATGAGCCCGATCATTGAAACAATCAAGAGGACTGCAGACATCGAAGAGGAGCTGTGGATATGCACCTCAGATTCAAGAATTGATAAACTCAAAATGGGCACAAGAAAATATCAGTTGGATAAGGAACACTTTCCACTTTATCCAGACTTTTAGGACAATGAGGTTGTCATGAATGAAGATGATCCACAATCAGTTCAAGCTCAGGAGAAGAAGGAGAAGGCAAAGAGGGAGAGGCTGCCAAGATGCCAACTCAAGAGGAGGCATCTGAATATTTCTTGAAACCAAACAGAGCAGCTTGGTTACTTGATAGCATCATCTCCGAGGATTGAGAAGGGGTTGGCCACCCTAACTCAAAACCAGAGAGCCTGGAAAGAATCATGGAACAAAATTCTATGATCTAGATGTCAAGGTAACTCGAGATTCAGCCACCAGGAGCAAATTGCAGGATGACATGTAGGAGAGGAAGGGCAAGACTACCACCAATGTGTTTGCCAGAGTGCCCAGAGCCCAGAGGTCGGGCAGAAAGTAACATCCCAAATTTCCTATTTGGAATGTTTTACAATTATAGCTAAGCATCCTATGCATCCTGCTTGAATTTGAATGCCATTTGAAGTTTTCAGGAATTTTGAGTTTTGAATTTGAATTTCAAACTTTGGCATGTGGGAATCATTTCAAAACTAAGCCTGATAAATACTTGATCAAAAGTATGAGAGGAGCAAACATGACACTCCAAAATATCGAGGAAACAATGCCAAAAGATTTGGATTCAAATCTGAATTTTATTTGAATTTGGAAAAATAGATTTTTATAAAGTTTGATTTTGCCTTTGAAAAATGTTCAAATGAAAGGAATACTCCCCATCATTTTGGTATATATATACCCTATATAAAATATTTATAGATATTGTTTTATTTCTGTTTTTGTTTTATTTAAAAAATAAAGTTTTAAAACGAAACCCCCTAAGCGCCAAATAGGCCACCCCAGCCCAGCCAGCTGCCAGAGTCTGCAGCTCTGCCTGCTGCCGGCCCACTCCGCCAACAGCCAGCCTCAGCCTCGACCGCCTCGGCCGCCTGAATTCCCTAGGCTCGCCACCCGCCGCCTCGCCTCTCTCTTCTTCCCAGGCCCCGCCCCCATCTTCTTCCTCGCCCACGAACGCAGCTCGCTGAGATCGCTGGATCCCGGCGATCCGATCCCGATCGCCCGACGACTCGAAGACGCCCGAGGCCCCGCTATAAAAGCCGAGCCCTCCGCACCCCATTCCCCTAGCCTCACGGAGCCCCTCTCCTCTCTCCCGGCACGCCGAGTTCGAAGCTCTCCCCCGCCAAAGTCGCCATTGCCGCCACCCTAGTCCACCCCGACCCCAACGACGCCACTGCACCACTCACCGACCTCCCCGCACTCCGACGGCGACTCGAGCTCACCGACGCCTGAAGCCCTGACAAGATTTCGCCGCCATCAGCCGCTGATTCTGCACGCCGCCGGGATCACCTCCCCGTCCGATCTAAATCAATGGCCACGATTAGAACCTCAAGGGGTAAGTTTTATTAGAAAACCGCCGGTTCGTCCGGTTTATTAGTTAGGTTTTAGCCAATTAGCCGCCCGCTTTTTAGTTTTAACCCGAGGCCCGTTAGGCTATTTAACGATTGTATACGCTTTAGGCCCATTAGGCCTTTTTCTTTTATTTTGATTTTCTGTTTTAGCGTAATAGTTTCGCTTTCAAAATTCATATCTTTGATTCTGCTTAATATTTTGAGTGATTCTTTATTTGTTGGATTGCAAATTTTATGTAGTTTCTGAGAATATATATTTAGCTATGTTAAAATAATTAAAATGCTTTAATTTAGTTTTAGTCAGAATAGTAAATCTGCTATAACTTGAGTTAGAAAAATTATTTTGCATGATTCCTTTTGCCCCAACTTTATTTTGACATTGCCAAACCCTAGAAGTTAACTTGGGTATGTTAGGATTAATAAATAATTAGTTTTAAGCAGAATCCTATTAATCCTAATTAATTAGCTAGATGCTGTTTTCCTAATATTTTAATTAGTAAATGAATTTATTTTTAACTTGTGATTAGTTATTCTATGTTAGTTTCACATCACTCTAGTAGATGAACTTTTATTTATAATTAATAAAAGTTTTAATTTATTTTCTTAATAGAAATTGGATTAGGCCTAATATGAGTTTTATAATAGCTTTTAATTAATTCTTTTTGCTCCTAGTTGCTTAGTGAAACCTTTTCTGTTAAGTTAACTTAAAACCATGATTAGGTTATATTAAGGAATTTTTGTTATATAAAAACTATTTTAGCTATTGTTTGAGTAGGGAAAACTTTGAGTGTTTTTTTTTATTTGAGTTTTTCTTTGGATTTGGTTTTGATTGTTTTGTTGTGTTATGTTACTTTTGTTATGTTGTGTTAGGTGATCCTATTGCTTTATGCTTATTGTGTTATTGTTCTTGGTAGAGTTTCCTGAGTGCTAAGCTTGCTACTACGAATTTTTAGCTTACGAGGATCATCAAGAAGGCAAGTTTTGATCATGTTATTTCTATACCTATGTTTTTGTGCATTAGTAGTTGTCACCACCCCACCATGCATGCAGTAGTGAAATCTTGAAGTCATTAAACTTGAGTAGTATCATGGTAGGATGAACCAATCCCTTGTTACCATGACCCCGGACGTAGTAGTTATTTTGCTATGCTCAGAGACGGATTTGGGATGAGTGAAATTATAAGCAAGATGTGAGAGTCAATGATGATGACAACCCCATGAACTACAATGATCAAGATGGACTTCGAAAATCACTACCGGGTGGAGGATTTGCTGACGGCACCTGAGCACCCAAGCAGGCGGGATGCATGGAGAAGCGCCATGACATCCTCATGGAAAGCTTCACCCAGCCACAAAGAGAAGGATGGATGCCCCATGACCGAAAGCATTCTGCAGCCGCAAGCCATTATGGGCTCGCTGGGTTGACCTTAGTAGTGACGCTGGCTGGACGGTACTACGAGAAGTAGACGAACGGTAGGATTGATGGGTACCGCAGAGCTGTAAGAACTCTTTGAAGACCCTGTTTATCTGGTCCCGCCTTCAAACACCATGAAGTGCTAAGACTTTAAAGGAGGGAATGATTCTTATGGGAAAGTGCGCAACCCTCCGCAGAGTTAAAGATCTAATCGATTAGCCGTGTCCCCTGCTACTTACATTTGAGCCTCGAACTTGGAAGTATTCGGATATCTCAACACTAAAACTAATGAATTAATTTGAGGGTTTTTATGACTTAATAATTGGGAACTAGATATTGGTTGGCGGAACCATCTCAATAACTACCAACAATTGTAGTAATTTGCAAGCAAGTCCACCGTAGTAGGATAAAATCTGCTTTTCGCAAAATGATGAAACTTAGAGCTCCACACCAAAATGCATATAGAGTTAGTAACTTTATTATTGTTATTCTTCATGACTTGCCAACTTATTCCAAAAGTCGATTTACATGGCTGCAACGTATTATGTTGCGTAGATATATTCCGATCGGTGAGGCCACGCCCGCTGGCCATGATTGCCCTTGAGTCGGATGGACTCGCTTATCTTCGACGCTCCGCAAAGATTATTAGTTTATTTCTCATGAGTTGGCCTTGAGCCAATTTATTCCCTTGTAATAAAGACTCTATATGAGAATCGTTAAAGATATTCGTGTGATTGAACTTTGATTACTTTATCGATGTAATCGTGAGTACCAAAGATGATCTTGGGATGGTATGCATACGTAGATTTGACCGATTTTGGGTCGTCGCCACAGTAGATGGTATCGTGAGCACACGCTGACCGTAGGATCGTGAACCCCTAGGATCGGAAAGCCATAAGCAGAGACCATTTACTTTCATCCTTTTCATTCCATAATTCTCCCCGCTCAATTCTCGACTTTCTCCCTTTGCAACATTCTAGATGGCCGAAGTTCACCCCAGCTTTGCTACCGGAGTTCTGCCACCGATGAGACGATGCCCTTCGAAGAAAGCTGGTCCAGATGGTGAAGCAATGAAGATAGCTCGCCGATCACCGAAGCCAACCAATGCACTTCCGACGACACCCGCCATGTGATTGAGGTGCATATCCTGTGGAGAACCTTTGAGGACACACGAGCCTATCAACTTTGAGTTCACCGAGTTCAACTCGATCATCTAAGGGACGTATGCGATCTATCGAGCACTTGGACATCTCCGAGAGGAGTACAGGCCGAGCTCGATCACTCGACTCGCCATGGTTTCTCGCAGGCAAGGAATGGAGATATCATCCGTACTATTGAGGACGATTCCACTCTCTCATACATCCAGACTTGGAGTGTCTTCTCGTGAAACGGGAGATTTAGACTCGCCGAACTCAAGACACACCGAAGCTTTTGTTCCGCGAATCGAATCGAGGAGAAGGCCCGCAGACTTCCTTGGCTATGAGGAAGAAATCACGGACTTCATGGAGATAGTCGACGACCAAGATGAAGCTTGCCGCGATAGAGGAAAAGATGGACTTGGAGAGGACCTTTACCCGAGTGGAGATGAAGCACCCTCGTGAGCAATGATCAGATTTCAAGGAGTACCACCAAGGGAACCCCAAGAGGAGGCGCCATCGATGAAGAATTTTTAGTCGACCACCATGTTATCTTTTACTTTTCGCGATCGCTTAGGCCGATGTTTTCCTTCGATTAGTCATGAGCTTTTGTAATCGAGTTTGAACCATGTTTGAATGGAATGAATAAATGATTGGTGTGTTATGATTGTGCATTCATATGGGTAGTGTTATTCCTCATAGACCATTGTTCTATTCTAATTTTCTCATCCCTCCAAAACACCAGATGCCTCCGAGACGTGACATCGGTTTCCTCCTGAGCTCACCCAGCTGCTCCAACAAAGCAGTAATGCACCGATGCAGCTCCTTATTCGTAATCGTAACAACACCGCCAACAATCCACCGCCACCGCCACCACCCAATCGTGGACAACTTGACTCGATTTCTAAGGTTGAATCCGCCAGTTGTTCTCTAGTAGCACCGAGCCAATTGTGGTGATGATTGGCTCCGCAAAGTCGGAAGAGAGCTAGTCACCGTTGGATGCATCGATGTCGAGAAGGTGCGCTTTGTCACAGATCAACCGGATGGACCTCGCAGCTTCTGGTGGGAGAATTACACCGCCACTTTTCCCATTGGTGCCATCACGGGACCAATTCCAGCAGGTTTTCCGCACCGCCATGTCTCAGCTGGATCCATGAGTCTCAAGAAGCGGAGTTCCGCAACTTGCGCCAGGGAACCGTGATCGTGGCACAAGACGTGATGAATTCAGCAAGCTCGCCGCTATGCCCCGATGATGTGGCCACCGATGCCGCCAAGCAGAGAAGTTCCTTGAGGGACTCAATGATGAACTGAGCATGCAGCTTATTGTGGCTACCTTCAACAACTACTGTGAGCTGGTAGACAAGGCCACCATTCTTGAAGGCAAGCAGCAACAGATAGAAGCCGCAAGCGGAAGTACAGCCTGGGAAGCACAACTCGAGCTCAGCAGAAGCCCCGCTATGCACCATACTCAGGAGGGCACACCCATCATAACCATGGAGGCCATAACCATGGAGGAAATGGGAACAACCGCAGCCAGACAACAAGTCAGGCCATGGCAATGGCAATGGCAATGGTAATGGCAATCAGCACTGCTTCGCCCCGGCCCAAGGATCCGAGCCACATCACCGCTTCAAGTGCCGTAAGACAGGCACTACGCCACCGACGCCTTGAGGCCAAGCAGAGGAATGGAAATGGCAATGGAGGCTCAGCAAGAAGCCAAACCGCTCCTCATGCTCAGTGGAACCACATCGACGTGGAGGACGCCTATGATCAGCCGTATAATCGTGGTTGGTAAGTTTTATTGAATTCACGCTCAGTTTTGGTTCTCTTTGATTCGTGCAACGATTCATTCATATCAAGGGTAGTTGTGAAAAGTACGGGTTACGACTAGAACCCTTAGAAGCCCCTTCGCTGGCCCGCAGAGGAGAAATGATGGCGTGTAGGCTGTCCCGCAACCTCAACATCGGGAACCACAAATTTCCGTGGACCTCATAGTGTTGGAAACTCAGACCTTGGATGTAATCCTAGGCATGGATTGGTTGTCAAAGTTTGAAGGAACATTGACTCGTTCAAGAAGTCTATTCTCGCCACCACCCCGGAGCGTAAGAGGATCAAGTATGTAGCCAGCACAACCAGATGAAGAATCAGTATTTCTCACGGAGTTGTTCAGAGGAAGTGCCAGAGTGCAAGAATTTCCGATGTGTTTCCTGAGGAATTACCAGAATGCCACCGGACAGGACATTGAATTTCTGATTGAGCTATTACCCTACAGCCCCAATATCCAAGAGACCTTATCGGATGCCACCGAATGAGTTGAAGAGATCAAGGATCAAATAAATGAGTTATTGGAGAAAGGATATATTCGCCCAAGCTCATCACCTTGGGGAGCCCCAGCTTTTGGTAGAGAAGAAGGATGGAAGCTTGAGGATGGTTGTGGATTATCGTGCTTTGAACGAAGTAACCATCAAGAACAAGTACTTCGCCGATGATCAATGACTTGTTTGATCAGCTTGTTGGAGCCAAGGTATTCTTCTAAGATCGATCTTCATCGTGGTATCATCATTGAAGATCCGTGAAAAGGATATACCCAAAACAGCATTCACCACCGTGTATGGTTTATATGAGTATACCGTCATGTCATTTGATTGACTAATGCTCCGTGATACTTCAGAATTTGATGAACAAGGTGTTCATGGAATATTTGGACAAGTTTGTCGTGGTGTTCATCGATGATATATTGATTTTCCAAGAGCGAGGAAGAGCATAAGGAGCATTTATGCCTAGTTCGAGAAACTTCGAGAACATCGCTTGTATGCCAAGTTCAGCAAATGTGAATTTTGGTTGAAGGAAGTTGATTCCTGACATGTTATTTCAGGAGAAGGAATAGCAGCTTGATCCCGCCAAGGTTGAATCACCACCGATTGGCGGCCGCCCACCTCACCAAGGAGATCCGCAGCTTTTGACTCGCAGGATATTATCTGAGGTTCATTGAGAACTTCTCAAGATTGCCAAGCCCATGACCGAGCTGTTGAAGAAGGAAGCCAAGTATGTTTGGACCGAGGAATGTGAAGCCGCCAGAATTGAAGAAACGGTTGGTCACAAATTTCAAAGGTTGATTTTGCCGACATACACAAGGAATACCAGTGTTTATTAGACGCTTCGCCAAGGACCTTGGAGGAGTATTGATGCAGGAAGGTAAGGTTGTAGCTTATGCCTCCGCATAGCCACGGCCTCATGAGATGAATTATGCCACGATGATTTGGAGTTAGCAGCAGAGTGCATGCACTCAAGACTGGAGACATTTCATCGGAAATCGCTAGATGTCTACACGATCACAAGAGTTTGAAGTATATCTTCACACGTATGAATTGAACCTCAGCAGAGGAGATGGCTAGAGTTGATAAAGGACTACGACATGAGATTGCATTACCACCCCGGTAAAGCTAATGTTGTAGCAGATGCTTTGAGCCGTAAGAGTTATGTGAATACTCTACAACAGGAGGATTACCCCAGAGTTAGTCGATGACTCGTAGATCTCCGATCGAGATAGTTCCAAAGGATTTGTTGCAACTCGAAGTTCAGTCCACCTTGACCGAAAGGATTCGTGAAGCCCGTAAGTCGGACAAGGAAATTGATGAGATTAAGCAAAAGATGGATGAAGGAAAAGCTAAAGGATTTCGTAAGGATGAACATGGAACTATATGGTTTGAGGATCGATGATGTGCCCAATGATCCCGAGCTCAGAAGCTGATTCTTCAGAGGCTCATGATTCACTGTGATTGATTCACCCCGCAACACCAAGATGTACCGATTTGAAGGAAAGTTTCGTGATGTATGAAGAAGGATATTGCCGAGTACGAGCAAGATATGATGTTTGTCAACGGTAAAGGCAGAACATCGGGCCAGCAGGTTACTTCAACCTTTGCCGATTCCCGATTGGAAATGGGAGAGACTTGGTATGGATTTCATCACAGATTACCCAGACCCGCTCAGGTTATGATTCTATCTCGGGTAGTGGTTGATCGCTTGACCAAGGTAGCTCACTTCATTCCCGTGAAGACTACTCTATACTAAAGGCTAAGTTGGCCAAGATATACATGACCAGGATCAGATGTCTGCATGGAGTTCCGAGGAAAATCGTGGTCGATAGAGGAACGAGTTTACCTCAAAGTTTTGGAAGCAGCTTGCATGAAACTTTGGGTACGAGGCTGGAATTCAAGATGCTTTTCATCCAGAGACAGATGGATGCACTCGAGAGAGTCAATCAGATTCTCGAAGACATGTTGAGAGCTTGTGCTAGACTATGGGTCTAGCTGATGATAATTTGCCATACGCAGAGTTCTCATACAACAACAGCTTATCAATCCAGCTTTGAAGATGGCCCTTTCAAGCTCTATACGGAAGGAGGTGCGTAACACCATTGCTGGGATAGTGTTGAGATCGATCACTTTCGTTCCGATCTTATCAAGGATTCAAGAGAAAGTCAAGCTGATTCGAGACAGCTCAAGATAGCACAACATGACAGTAAGAGTTATGCCGACAAGAAGTTTAAGGAAGTGACTTACTAAGGGGAGACCGAGCATACTTCGTGTGTCTCACTTCGTGGAATCAAGAGGTTTGGAGTCAAGGAAAGTTAGCACCCGATTCATTGGCCCCTACAAAATCCTCGAACGTCGTGGAGAAGTTGCATACAAGTTGGAATTACCGGAAGGATTGTCCGAGTTCATGATGTCTTCCACGCTTCTCACCAAGAAGTGCCATGCCGACATGGCCGATGTTCCGCTGAGAGACACAAAGGCCTCTAGAGGCCATACATCTTGTGAAGGAAATATGCCCTAGAGGCAATAATAAAGTTATTATTTATTTCCTTATTTCATGATAAATGTTTATTATTCATGCTAGAATTGTATTAACCGGAAACATAATACATGTGTGAATACATAGACAAACAGAGTGTCACTAGTATGCCTCTATTAGACTAGCTTGTTAATCAAAGATGGTTAAGTTTCCTAACCATAGACAAAGGAGTTGTCATTTGATTAACAAGGTCACATCATTGGTTGAATGATCTGATTGACATGACCCATTCCATTAGCTTAGCACCCATCGCTTAGTATGTTGCTATTGCTTTTATCCATGACTTATACATGTTCCTATAACTATGAGATTATGCAACTCCTGCCATCGGAGGAACACTTTGGTACTACCAAACGCCACAACGAATCGGGTGATTATAAAGGAGTACTACAGGTGTCTCCAAAGGCATATGTTGGGTTGGCGATTTCGAGATTAGGATTTGTCACTCCGATTGCTCGGAGAGGTATCTCTCGCCCTCTCGTAATGCACATCACTAAGCCTTGCAAGCATTACAACTAATGAGTTAGCTGTGAGATGATGTATTACGAACGAGTAAAGAGACTTGCCAAGAACGAGATTGAACTAGGTATTGGATACCGACGATCGAATCTCGCAAGTAACATACCGATGACAAAGGGAACAACGATGTTGTTATGCGGTTTGACCGATAAAGATCTTCAGAGAATATGTAGGAACCAATATGGGCATCCAGGTTCCGCTTATTGGTTATTGACCGAGAATAGTTCTAGGTCATGTCTACATAGTTCTCGAACCCGTAGGGTCCGCACGCTTAAGGTTTCATGCGATGCTTATATTATGAGTTTATGAGTTTTGATGTACCAAGGAATTCGGAGTCCCGGATGAGATCGGGACATGACGAGGAGTCTCAAATGGTCGAGACGTAAAGATCGATATATTGGACGACTATATTCGGAGTTCGGAAAGGTTCCAATGATTCGGTATTTTTCGAGTACCGAGAGTTACGGGAATTCGCCGGGAGAAGTATTGGGCCTTATTGGGCCCTCGGGAAAGAGAGAGGGCTGCCTAGGGCAGGCCGCGCTTCCCATGGCCTAGTCCGAATTGACTAGGGAGGGGCCGCACCCTCCTTCCCTCCCTTCTCTTCCCTTACTTGTCTCCTACTCCCAATACATGGAAGGACTCCTAGTTGATTAGAAAGGGGAATCTTACTCCCGTGGGAGTAGGACTCCCCATGGCGCGCCCCTCACTAGGGCCGGCCTCCTCCTCCCTCCTCCTTATATACGGGGCAGGGGCACCCCAGACACACAAGTTGATCTACGGATCGCCTTAGCTGCAGCGGTGCCCCTCCACCATATTCCACTTCGTCATATCGTCATGAGCTTAGGCGAAGCCTCGCGCCGAGAAGTCATATCGTCATGAGCTTAGGCGAAGCCCCGCGCCGGTGGAGCATCATCATCGCCACCACGCCATCGCGGTCGACGGAACTCATCCCCGACACTTTGCTGGATCGGAGTCCGGGATCGCCATCGAGCTGAACGGTGCGTAACTCGGAGGTGCCGTACGCTCGTGCTTGGATCGGTCGGATCGTGAAGACGCACGACTACATCAACCGCTTGTTATAACGCTCGCTTTCGGTTCACGAGGGTACGAGACAACACTCTCCCTCTCGCTATGCATCACCATGATCTTGCGCGTGCGTAGTAAAAATTTTTGAAATTACTACGCTCCCCAACAAATGATCCGAGCCTAGGTTTTTATGGTTTGATGTTTTGCACGAGTAGAACACAAGTGAGTTGTGGGCGATATAAGTCATACGCTTACCAAAGATGTCATACTTTGGTTCAGCGGTATTGTGAGATGAAGCGCCCGACCGACATTACGCCAGACGCTTACGCGAGACTGGTTTCACTGCTACGAGCACTCGTGCTTAAAGGTGGCTGGCGGGTGTCTGCTCTCTCACTTTAGTTGAACTGAAAGTGGCTACGCCGTCCTTGAGAAGGTTAAAACGGAGTCTATTTGACGAAGTATCGCTGTGGTCTTGATGCGAGGTGAGATTGGTTCTTGCTTAAGCCCGTAGCAGCCACGTAAAATTTGCAACAACAAAGTAGAGGACGCCTAACTTGTTTTTGCAGGGCATGTTGTGATGTGATATGGTCAAGACGTGATGCTATATTTTATTGTATGAGATGATCATGTTTTGTAACCGGTTATCGGCAATCGGCTGGAGCCATATGGTTGTCGCTTATTGTATGAAATGCAACGCTCTGTAATTGCTTTACTTTATCACTAAGCGGTAGCGATAGTCGAGAAGCAATAGATGGCGAAACGACAACGATGCTACGATGGAGATCAAGGTGTCGCTACCGGTGACGATGGTGATCACGACGGTGCTTCGAGATGGAGATCACAAGCACAAGATGATGATGGCCATATCATATCACTTATATTGATTGCATGTGATGTTTATCCTTTATGCATCTTATTTTGCTTTGATTGACGGTAGCATTTTAAGATGATCTCTCACTAAAATTATCAAGTAGTGTTCTCCCCGAGTATGCACTGCTGCCAAAGTTCGTCGTGCCGAGACACCACGTGATGATCGGGTGATAAGCTCTACGTCCATCTACAACGGGTGCAAGCCAGTTTTGCACACGCAGAATACTCAAAGTTATACTTGACGAGCCTAGCATATGCAAATATGGCCTCGAACACGGAGACCGAAAGGTCGAGCGTGAATCATATAGTAGATATGATCAACATAAGATGTTCACCATTGAAAACTACTCCATCTCACGTGATGATCGGTTATGGTTTAGTTGATTTGATCACGAATCACTTAGATGACTAGAGAGATGTCTATCTAAGTGGGAGTTCTTAAGTAATATGATTAATTGAACTTTAATTTATCATGAACTTAGTCCCGTAGTATTTTGCAAATTATGTTGTAGATCAATAGCTCGTGTTGTTGCTTCCCTATGGTTTTATATGTGTTCCTAGAGAAAATTGTATTGAAAATGTTAGTAGCAATGATGCGGATTGGATCCGTGATCCGAGGTTTATCCTCATTGCTGCACGTAAGAATTATGTCCTTAATGCACCGCTAGGTGACAGACCTATTGCAGGAGCGTATGCGCACGTTATGAACGCTTGGCTAGCTCAATATGATGACTACTTGATAGTTTAGTGCACCATGCTTAACGGCTTAGAATCGGACTTCAAAGACGTTTTGAACGTCATGGACCATATGAGATGTTCCAGAATTGAAGTTAATATTTCAAGCAAATACCCGAGTTGAGAGATATGAAGTTCCAACAAGTTCTATAGCTAAAAGATGGAGGAGAATCGCCAACTAGTGAGCATGTGCTCAGATTGTCCGGGTACTTTAATCGCTTGAATCAAGTGGGAGTTAATCTTCCAGATAAGATAGTGATTGACGTAATTTTCTAGTCACCATCACTAAGTTACTAGAACTTCGTGATGAACTATAGTATGCAAGGATGACGAAAACGATTCCCGAGCTCTTCGTGATGTTGAAATCGACGAAGGTAGAAATCAAGAAAGAGCATCAAGTGTTGATGATTGACAAGACCACTAGTTTCAAGAGAAGGGCAAAGGAAAGAAAGGAACTTCAAGTAGAAAGACAAGTAAGTTGTCACTCCCGCGAAGAAGCCCAAAGCTGGACCAAAGCTCTAAACCGAAGTGCTTATAATCGCAAAGGAAATGGTCACCGAAGCGAAATGCCCTGAATATTTGGTGGATAATAAGGATGGCAAAGTGAACAAAAGTATATTTGATATACAGGTTATTGATGTGTGCCTTACTAGTGTTTATAGTAGCCCCGAGTATTTGATACTGCTCGTTGTTAAGATTAGTAACTCAAACAGGAGTTACGTATCAAACAGAGACTAGTTAAAGGGAAAGTGACGATGAGTATTGGAAATAGTTCCAAGATTGATATGATCATCATCGCACACCCCTATACTCGGATTAGTGTTGAACCTAAGTAAATGTTATTTGGCTTATGCTGAGCATAAATATGATTTGATCATGTTTAATGCAATACGGTTATTCATGTAAGTTAGAGAATAATTATTGTTCTGCTTACATGAATAAAACCTTCTATGGTCATACACCCAATGAAAATGGTTTGTTGGATCTCGATCGTAGTGATACACATATTCATAATATTGAAACCAAAAGATGTAAAGTCAATAATGATAGTGCAATTTATTTGTGGCAATCGCCGCTTAGGTCATATTGGTGTAAAGCGATGAAGAAACTCCATGTCGATGGATTTTGGAATCACTTGATTATGAATCATTTGATGCTTATGAACCGCGCTTTTGGGCAAGATGACTACAACTCCGCTTCTCCGAACAATGGAACAAGCTAATGACTTATTGGAAATAATACATACCGATGTATGCGATCCAATGAGTGTTGATGCTCGTGGCAAGTATCGTTATTTTCCGACCTTCACAAGATGATTTGAGGAGATATGGGTATATCTACTTGATGAAACATAAGTCCTAAATAGTTGAAATGTTCAAAGAATTTTAGAGTGAAGTGGAAAATCATCGTAATAAGAAAATAAAGTTTCGCGATCCGATCGTGGAGACGAATATTTGAGTTACGAGTTTGGTCTTCAATTAAAACAATGTGGAATAGTTTCACAGCTCACGCCACCGGAACACCACAACGTTATGGTGTGTCCGAACGTCAGAATCGCACTTTATTGGATATGGTGCAATCTATGATGTATCTTACCGATTTACCACTATCGCTTTGGGGTTATGCATTAGAGACAACTGCATTCACGCTTAATAGGGCACCATCTAAACCGCTGAGATGACACCGTATGAACTATGGTTTAGCGGTAAACCTAAGTCGTCGCTTCTTAAAATTTGAGTTGTGATGCTTATGTGAAAAGTTTTTCACCGATAAGCTCGAACCCAAATCGGAGAAGTGCGCCTTCATAGAATATCCAAAGGTAACTATTGGGTACACCTTCTATCACAGATCCGAAAGCAAGATATTTGTTGTTAAGATGGATCCTTTCTAGAGAAAAGTTTCTCTCAAAAGAAGTGAGTGGAGGAAAGTAGAACTTGATAAGGTAATTGTACCTTCTCCCTTATTGGAAAGTAGTTCATCACGTAAATCAGTTCCAAGATTCCTACACCAATTAGTAAGGAAGTTAATGATGATGATCATGAAACTTCAGATCAAGTTGTTACTAAACCTCGAGGTCTTCCAGAGTAAGATCCGCACTGAGTGGTACGGTAATCCTATTCTAGAAGTCATGTTACTAGACCATGATAAACCTACTAACTATGAGGAAGCGATGATGAGCCCAGATTCCGCGAAATGGCTTGAGGCCATGAAATCTGAGATAGGATCCATGTATGAGAACAAAGTATGGACTTTGATTGACTTGCTCGATGATCAGCAAGCCATGTTAAATAAATGGATCTTCAAGAGGAAGACGGACACCGATAGTAGTGTTACTATTCATAAAGCTCGACTTGTCACAAAAAGGTTTTCGACAAGTTCAAGGTGTTGACTACAATGAGATTTTCTCAATCAGAAGCGATGCTTAAGTCTGTCCAATCATGTTAAGCAATTGCCACATTTTATGAAATCGCAAATGGATGTCAAAACTACATTCTTTCATGGATTTATTAAAGAAGAGTTGTATATGATGCAACCGTAAGGTTTTGTCAATCCTAAAGGAGCTAATAAAATGTGCAAGCTCCAAATGATCCATCTATGGACCGTGCAAGCATCTCGAGTTGGAATAAACGCTTTGATAGTGTGATCAAAGATATAGTTTTATACAGACTTTGGTGAAGCCTGATTTACAAGAAAGTGAGGGAGCACTACAAGATTTCGATAAGTATATGTGAATGACATATTGTTGATCGGAAATAATGTAGAATTATTCTCAAAGCATAAAGGAGTATTTGAAAGGAGTTTTTCAAAGAAGGACTTCGTGAAGTTGCTACATATTGAGCATCAAGATCTATTGAGATCAAGAGGCTTGATAAGTTTTTTCAATAAGTACATACCTTGTCAAGATTTTGAAGTAGTTCAAAATGGAAATACCAAAGAAAAGTTCTTGTCTGTGTTGCAAAGGTGTGAAATTGAGTAAGACTCAAACCCACCACGGCAGAAAATAGAAAGAGAATGAAAGTCATTCCCTGCACTCACCATAGGTTCTATAAAGTATGCTATGCTATGTACTGCACCTATTGTATACCTTGCTCTGAATTTGGCAAGGAGTACAATAGTGATCTAGGAGTAGATCATCGACATTGGTCAAGAACATCCTTAGTAGGACTAAGGAAATATTTCGATTATGGAGGTGATAAAAGAGCCGTCAGAAGAGTTACATCGATGCAAGTTTTTACACTAATCCAGATGACTCTAAGTCTCAATCTGATACATATTGAAAGTGGGAGCAATTAGCTAGAGTAGCCCTGCAAGAGCATTGTAGACATAGAATATTTGCAAAATACATATGGCTCGAATGTGATGCAACTGCTGACTAAACTTCTCTCACAAGCAAAACATGATCATCCCTTAGTACTCTTTGGGTGTTAATCACATAGCGATGTGAACTAGATTATTGACTCTAGTAAACCCTTTGGGTGTTGGTCACATGACGATGTGAACTATGGGTGTTAATCACATACGATGTGAATATTAGTGTTAAATCACATGATGATGTGAACTAGATTATTGACTCTAGTGCAAGTGGGAGATCAAGGAAATATGCCCTAGAGGCAATAATAAAGTTATTATTTATTTCCTTATTTCATGATAAATGTTTATTATTCATGCTAGAATTGTATTAACCTGAAACATAATACATGTGTGAATACATAGACAAACAGAGTGTCACTAGTATGCCTCTATTAGACTAGCTCGTTAATCAAAGATGGTTAAGTTTCCTAACCATAGACAAAGAGTTGTCATTTGATTAACAAGGTCACATCATTAGGAGAATGATCTGATTGACATGACCCATTCCATTAGCTTAGCACTTGATCGCTTAGTATGTTGCTATTGCTTTATCCATGACTTATACATGTTCCTATAACTATGAGATTATGCAACTCCTGCTTACTGGAGGAACACTTTGGTACTACCAAACGTCACAACGAATCGGGTGATTATAAAGGAGTACTACAGTGTCTCCAAAGGCAGATGTTGGGTTGGCGATTTCGAGATTAGGATTTGTCACTCCGATTGCCTGAGAGGTATCTCTCGGCCTCTCGTAATGCACATCACTAAGCCTTGCAAGCATTGCAACTAATGAGTTAGTTGTGAGATGATGTATTACGAACGAGTAAAGAGACTTGCCAAGAACGAGATTGAACTAGGTATTGATACCGACGATCGAATCTCGGCAAGTAACATACCGATGACAAAGGGAACAACGATGTTGTTATGCGGTTTGACCGATAAAGATCTTCAGAGAATATGTAGGAACCAATATGGGCATCCAGGTTCCGCTATTGGTTATTGACCGAGAATAGTTCTAGGTCATGTCTACATAGTTCTCGAACCCGTAGGGTCCGCACGCTTAAGGTTTCATGACAGCTTATATTATGAGTTTATGAGTTTTGATGTACCAAGGAGTTCGAGTCCCGATGAGATCGGGACATGACGAGGAGTCTCAAATGGTCGAGACGAAAGATCGATATATTGGACGACTATATTCGAGTTCGGAAAGGTTCCAATGATTCGGTATTTTTCGAGTACCGAGAGTTACGGAATTCGCCGGGAGAAGTATTGGGCCTTATTGGGCCTCAAGGAAAAGAGAGAGGCTGCCTAGGGCAGGCCGCCAGCCTCCCCATGGCCTAGTCCGAATTGACTAGGGAGGCCGCACCCTCCTTCCCTCCCTCTCTCTTCCCCTTACTTGTCTCCTACTCCCAATACATGGAAGGACCCTAGTTGATTAGGAAAGGGGAATCCTACTCCCGTGGGAGTAGGACTCCCATGGCGCGCCTCACTAGGGCCGGCCTCCTCCTCCCTCCCTCCTTTATATACGGGGCAGGGGCACCCCATGACACACAAGTTGATCTACGGATCGCTCTTAGCTGCAGGTGGTGCCCCTCCACCATATTCCACTTCGTCATATCGTCATGAGCTTAGGCGGCCTCTGCGCCGGAGAAGTCATATCGTCATGAGCTTAGGCGAAGCCCCGCGCCGGTGGAGCATCATCATCGCTACCACGCCGTCAGGTCGACGGAACTCATCCCCGACACTTTGCCGGATCGAGTCCGGGATCGCCATCGAAATGAACGCGTGCGTAACTCGGAGGTGCCGACGCTCGGTGCTTGGATCGGTCGGATCGTGAAGACGCACGACTACATCAACAAGGCTTGTTATAACGCTCGCTTCACGGCCTCACGAGGGTACGTGAGACAACACTCTCCTCTCGCTGCTATGCCATCACCATGGTCTTGCGCAGCGTAGGGAAATTTTTGAAATTACTACGCTCCCCAACATCTTGATGTTGATCCTGACTTACAAGGAGAAACCCATCCAATTCTCGAGACTGCAAGGTGAGTCACCCGCAGCAAGGTCATCAATTTGCAAGGTGCTGTGGAGTCACCACACCGAGGAAGAAGCCACACTGGAGCGCCAAGAAGATCTTCTTCGAGATCACCCGCACTCTATTTGTTAGCCAACCCAATCTCGAGGGCTAGATTCATCTTAAGGTAGGTTTGTAACATCCCAAATTTCCTATTTGGAATGTTTTACAATTATAGCTACATCCTATGCATCCTGTTTGAATTTGAATGCCATTTGAAGTTTTCGTGAATTTTGAGTTTTGAATTTGAATTTCAAACTTTGGCATGTGGGAATCATTTCAAAAACTAAGCCCCGATAAATACTTGATCAAAAGTATGAGAGGAGCAAACATGACACTCCAAAAATATCAGAGGAAACAATGCCAAAAGATTTGGATTCAAATCTGAATTTTATTTGAATTTGGAAAAATAGATTTTATAAAGTTTGATTTTGCCTTTGAAAAATGTTCAAATGAAAGGGAATACTCCCGATCATTTTGGTATATATATACCCTATATAAAATATTTATAGATATTGTTTTATTTCTGTTTTTGTTTTATTTAAAAATAAAGTTTTAAAAAGAAAATCCCCCAAGCGCCAATTAGGCCACCCCAG
>JAHIAM010017325.1:0-15596 GCA_021605205.1 Aegilops longissima | reverse complement strand
CGCCCACCGGGTGTCTTAGCGACTTGTTGGAGAAGGTCCCGATCCCTTCATCATGGTTTCAGGGAGGTTTGGCCGAGGGTCAGAGATCCGCCTCGGCGCGTTCGTGTTCGCCGACAACTCCGCTGGCTTCGGAGGCACCACTGACATCGACGGCTTCCGCAACGGGCAACGACTTTCGCGCATCCGCGGGCATCCTCTTGCGGCACCCGACCCAAAGATCGGTCGGCTCCGTATGCCCTCCTTCCATTGACCACCGCGCAAGCGCTCCGGCCGGTCGAGGCTTCAACGGTGGGTGAGGCACGCTGGCTCGCCACCGCCACCCCCAAGTCGCGCGACGAGCCCGACGAATCTCTACACTGCTCGACTTGCCGATCGCTCGCAGATCGCATCCGAAAAGCGATAACAAGGATCCAACGGTGGAAGTCCCGATGGTCGATGGACCATGCAGTCCTCCCGCTTTCCTCATGCCGACGATGGCGACGGCAAGGGCGATCCGTCGCAAAGCCCATGAAGAGTACCTGCCCGAGCCACTCACTTCGCCGCAGAGGGAGGAACTTCGCCCGAACATGGATGCACTTCACACTCCTATCGTTGGAGAAACCCCGAGGCCCGTGTTTTGAAGACAGCTGGCCAATAACTTGGTTGAGCGACTCGATCGAGAACTTCCAGCGGCACTTATCTAACGAAAGCGACAACGGGTCCCATCATCTAGTCGACGCACTCTTTCACCACCGACTCGTATATCAAATTCGATTCAAAATTTAGCACAGCGTCTGTGATAGAAGAATCGATTCAGCCTTCCCACCGAGGCTGGCAGAGGCTTGTTGCAGATCGTAGAATTGCTCCGCAGCAGAAACCAGAATTCAGTCAGATCACACAGAACAGATCCACAAAGAATCCATTGTTGCAGACATAGCTCACGGCTCACGCCCAAGATCGCCCCGAGGTGTGAGGGACGGAAGACCGGTGAGATCAAGATAGGAACCTTGAGCAAGATGATCACCGATTCGATCGCGATGATCGACGCCGAAGTGCCCACCCTCCCCAAGGAGTGGGTCATACGTGCCTCGGCAAGCAGATGACGACGCCTCACGGTGCGGCTGAAGGATTCCAATGACCCTGAGAACCAGGCTTTGATGCGAGATCCATTCTCGCTCGTGGTTTGGTCGACAGAACAGAGCTCACCGAGGAGGTCATGAAGATGCCCCACGCAGCAGAAAGTGCACGCCTCAGACCGTGAGTGCTTCAAGCAGAGCCATCGGCGAGTGATTCCTCCCAACTTCAAAGTTGGCGATCGAGTCGAAGAAGTTCACGGTGAGTCCAAACTGATACTTGGCTTGAGGACTACCGAGTGGCTGTTCAGATTAGGCGGCGTAATGATGAAGTGGCCATGAAACACCTGCCTCTTATGTTGGAGGGCTCGCCAGCGTGGTGAACCAAGCTAGCACCCAAAGAAGATTTACACCGCCTCTTTCCCGAGTGTTTGTCGTAACATTGAACTCAAGTTTACCAAATAGGTTGGATGAATTGCAATCCCGTGCATAAGACAAATGAAACTTTGAGGGATTACATCCGAGATGGATCACATTGCATCACATGCTAGGAGAACGGTCGGATCACCAGGCAGTTTGTGCCTTCAAGGAAGGCGCACAGAGAATTGAATCTGAAATTGGTCGAACCGTGACA
This sequence comes from Aegilops longissima, assembly GCA_021605205.1. NCBI lineage: Eukaryota > Viridiplantae > Streptophyta > Magnoliopsida > Poales > Poaceae > Aegilops > Aegilops longissima. The sequence continues at coordinate 13,910 of JAHIAM010017325.1, read as the reverse complement.
TGTCTCGAGTCGAATGATGGAGATTGCCACCAAGTATGCTAATGGCGAAGAGGAGGATCGGCCCGGAGTGGCAAGCACAAGTCACCGCCATGAAACCGGAGGGAGTTCCAATCGGAAGCGTAAGCTTGAAAGCCGAGCCAACGCTCCCGGAGAAGTGTCGGTGTCAAAACCGCGGATCTCGGTAGGGGGTCCCAAGCGTGCTTCTAGGCGGATGGTAACAGGAGACAAGGGACACGATGTTTTACCGTGTTCGGCCCTCTCGATGGAGGTAATACCTACCCGCTTGATTAATATTGATGATATGGGTAGTACAAGAGTAGATCTACCACGAGATCAAGGAGGCTAAACCCTAGAAGCTAGCCTATGGTATGATTGTTGTTCGCCCCACGGACTAAAACCCTCCGGTTTATATAGACACCGGATAGGTTAGGGTTACACGTAGTCGGTTACAATGGTAGGAGATCTACATATCCAGACGCCAAGCTTGCCTTCCACGCCAAGGAAAGTCCCATCCGGACACGGACGAAGTCTTCAATCTTGTATCTTCATAGTCTTGGAGTCCGCCGTGACGATAGTCCGCTATCCGGACACCCTAGTTCGACTCCTCAAGAGCCCCTCAACCAGCTTCAATGACGACGAGTCCGGCGCGCACATTGTCTTCGCATTGCAAGGCGGGTTCCTCCTCCGAATACTTCATAGAAGGTTTTGAACACCGTGATAGTGTCCGCTCGCAAAACAAGTTCCACATAACACCGTAGAGAGAATATTTTTGCACGATCTGCCGACGATTCGCGGCATGACATCACACCTCGCCAGCCTTTATATGAATCGCTTTTTACCGCTCCACCTTAGCGCGTTAGCGAGGCGGTTTCTGGCATGTATTATCAAAGCATAGATCGTGCCCCTTATTCCGGGATTCTCATCAATAAGGACGTGTAACCCATCCGCCATTGATTACGGCGCTTGGGAGATAAGCTTAGTTTTACCAGCGGTGGGGGACGATAGTCTGGCCTCAGTCCATATAAGGGATAAGGATCCACCTTTTCACCCACGCCTTCTTCCTCCTTTGCTTCTTCATTTCCCAAGACTCGAGCTCCAAGCCTAAGTCCGCACATCCCACCTCAACCTTCTCCAACCATGTCAGAGCGGAGGCAGGTGGATGGCCTCCTCCAGCACGAGGGGCACATCACAAGATCAGGGAGGCCGGATACTTGTCCCGCGACATCGCAAGACAAAGGTCCGACACGGGCAGCTCATTCCAACCCCTGTGCCCCATGAGAGGGTGGTGTTTTCCCCACTTCCTCCGCTGGACTAGGTTTTCCACTTCACCCATTTGTCCTGGGCTCATGTTCTACTACGGCCTGGACTTCCACGACTGGCCCCAGATTTCTCCCTCAACATCTTGGCGCTTATCATGTGCAGGCCTTCCTTCAGATCCAGCCCCACTTCGCCTATGGTCAAGACCTTTAATGTCATGTCAAGGTTGTGGGCGGTCATTGCGGAGTGCGGAGGTGCCATGGTTGGCAAGATGGCCAAAGTCCTATGGCTCGAGGGCCTTTGTGGAGACAATAAAGGGTGGCAATCGGTGGTTCTACATCACCGAGCCACGCGACTGAATAGGTGGCGGCCCCGAATTCAGATCTGGCTTCCCACACGGCTCTCCATGGAAAGAGACGGCCCGACGTGGGGAATTGAACGAGCTATCCGGACTCAAACATGCGTCCAAACCTGGTGGACAAGAATCTCAGTGCTTGTCGACGTAATCCTGTGATGCTCATCCGCCGGATTCTCCCATGCCAACAACGGGCCTTCAATTTGTGGGAGTTCGATCCGCACAAAGATCGAATCTTGAGTCGGCTCTTCACACTACGCACGAAGATGCCCGGAAGGTGCTGTTCAAGGGCGCCGGTCCCGCCCGCCAACAAAGATCGCGGATACAGTCGCGCCAAGCCGGGCGAGGTAAGTTATTTTACCCTTTATGGGACTCTTTCTTCATAGATTGACTCTATGGGGATCTAAAACTCCTAATATTTGACAGATCGGTCAAGACGTCCGACAGATTAACTGTCCGCCTTTGCCGAAGACCAGCGGACGCCTGATTGACGGGGTGCTGGCCCGACCCATGTGGTGCCGTAGAAGAAGGCTAAGAAGGAGGCCACGGAACTCAAGGAGCTCCCGACGCCAGTCCGCCGATTTCAAGCGTAATCTTCCCAAGACGAGGAGGAGGAAGAAGAAGCTTTCCACCGGGGAGGAGAGGAAAGGAAGGCCGCCCCAACCGGGAGGCCGGAGGGTCCAAGAAGGGAAGAAACCTTCCTCCGGATTCTCCACCAACGCCGACGACGAGGAGGAGGATTGGCCTTCAAGGGCCAAGCCTCGGCGAGATCGTAAGTGTCCTGGATACCCACGGCTTCTTATTATTGCTAAGTATTCTCTAATGTCGAACAATCGGCAGCCCGCCCAAGGGCGTAGTTCGCCATTCATCGAGCGGGTCCCCGGGCTCGCCGGAAATGGAGAGTACTTCGCTCCACCGCCTCGCCTCACGCTATGGGTGACGCCAGTGGGGCCCCAAGGAGGGCTTGGTCAAGGAGGTGGCGCAGAGGTGCCACAAGGCAACCTCCCTGACTCAGCGCTGGGGGCAAGACCTCTGGGTTTAAGTCTCACCTTGTCCGACTCCATGCCGAACCTTCGCCGTTCCGAGTCCGGCAAGCGGTCCTTCGCAAGAAGGGAAGACGCCGTGTCCTCCGCCCAACCGAGGCACGGATAGCTCATCGGAGGTGCTCAACGGCGCCCATCGAGGAAGAGCACCGACGTATGAGTGCGGTGATCCGACAGTCAGTCCGCCAAGAGCGGTGACTAAAGCCCTAGACGCCTTCTAACAAAGCTGGTAAGTTTAGAATATGTAAAAATATTACTGCATAGACAGAGCCCCGATGCTTAGTTCGTGGTCAAAGAAAAGTCGGACTAAGGATCTAAAAAGATATATGCAGGAGTCTAACATAAGTATGTCAATATGGGAATGCAAAGCGCTTGGCTGACCTCCGGCCAGACCGATCATGGAGGTCGATGCAAGAAGCAGCCTCGAGCGTCCGAGAACAAGCTCGCCAAGCCAAGAAGCAGCTCGAGAAAAATGAAGGTACGAGTACCTTATTAAAGAAATACCTATAGAAAGGTTTCGTTGCAAAAGATAACAGAATAACATGGGTACTGCAGGGGCACGAACGAGGTGGCGACCTCAAGGAAGCGTGTCCGTGGGTCGAAAACAAAGCGGCCGGAATGCACCGAGCGAGAGAAGGGGAGGCGAGCTGGCTACAGAGGCAAGAGGCTCCAAGCTCTGGAAAACACGAGTTTGAGCGTGACTCAAGACTCGAGAGTCCGAGTGCCTGCTCTTGAGAGTGCCAAAGTTGCTAAGGCCGAGGCCCAAAAGCCCTCCAAGAAATTGAGTCGTTAAAGAAGATAGCGGCGGTAAGGCATTCTTTATGCAAAGTAAGCATGTGAAAGTGAATTACCTATTACTTACCCGGATTCGAGCTCTCAGAGCATTCGCAGATTTGCCCCAGAGGTGTCCGATGTCTGCCGATTCTACCGCGCCAAGGAGGGAGCTCGACGGAAAGGTGTTCTAGTCTCAAGATGTCGAGGCGGACATCCGGTAGCTCTCGAGCGACCAAATAAGCACTGGTCGAGCTCCACAAGGGCCTAAAGGCCATGAAGGGCCTTTATAGCGCGGTCGGGCCATTGGAGACCATGCCCGAGCTACTTCGCTTGGTGCAGCGGGCTGGTGGATGCTTGTCCACGGATTGAAGTCATCAAGCACTCCGCCTCGCATTGAAGGTGTCCGCGGGCCCTGCCCATGCTAAATTGCACGGGCAAGCTGGATGCGAGAAGCTCAGACGACGGCTATCAAGGGCAAGGAGCATCGATGCCCGAAATGTACTATGAGGGCCTCTCAAGGGTGCCCGCCTAATAGCGGATGAGTGCTCCAAAGATGTAATTTTGAATAGGCTCGCATTTGTTATCCCGACGCTGAAAACTTGTTCATATGCGCTAAGCAACGCTTGTTAATTTAAAATATTACCTTCGGGCGCCGCTTATCAAATTTGAGAGATGGCAAGTCGTTATTTCAGCCCCATGCCACGAAAAGTGCGGGTGTTCGGGATAAACTTGAGCACTCTTGTTCCCATTCTGGGTCCGTCTAGGAGGCGCCAACACAATGAACAAGGCAACCGGACTTATAATGCTTGAACACTCACTTAGCCATAGAATTCTATAATTTTAAATTTCGCGAGCTTCCTAGTATTCGAAGACCGAAGTTCGGGCGCTATCCACGCCTTTGGCCGGACAATTCGTTCCTCGCCTAAGCGCATAAGTCTTTAGGGACCCAAAAACCTCTCGAACAGCGATCGCTCTCGCCTCTATCATGACGGTCAGCTTTAGCTTTTCCATCGAGGTGCTCAACCCAGCTCAACTGGGCACAATCGCAGTGGTTCTCCGGTGCTACCTTAGCCGATATAACTGAACGTAAGGTACCAAAACACGGAGCCGCAAACCCAACTATTGACCCAAGACATGATTCGAGCCGATTCATATAATGCTATAAGTTCGGGTGCCGTGACTTGTGAAAGTGTTCGACTTATCACACCATAATTATGGGATACTTAAGCCCTGGTGTATTGGCTGCACTAAAGTGTACGGTTGCAACATGTCATGGAATGAACATGTATATAGATAAAGGAAGTAGTGAATAATAAGCAAGAGCTATGTATTGTTTATTCAAAAGGTACGCAATGAAAGCAGAACGATACAAATAGTGCGATAAGCAAGGGATGGGACTATCTAACATGTCCTCTCGTGGGTAAGCTGGGGATGGTATGTAAAACATGTATAATGCTCGAATAGAGACCACCAACACTGACGTGGCTTTCGCTTCCCCGGCTGTTGCATCGTGAGTTCGGGCGATTCTAGTGCCGACAGACTTCAAAGATGGAGTCCGAAAGTAAGAAAAGGAAGAAAAGGAAAAGGAAAAGAATGACACAATCGGAGTCTCCCGTGCGGTCGAGCCGCATTCTTGGCGTGCCGTGGTCTTGCCCTCCCAATATGCCCATGGTATCTCCAGAGCGTAATTATGTATGCGTAACACTAGCTTCGCAATTTCCGAGGGCTGGGGTTGCCGGATTGCTACGTGCTTGAATCGTGCCAGCGGTCTTGTTGTAGGTTACCCGGCGCTTGGCAGTGTCCGGACGCTTAATGGCCGGACTCAAGAGTTGCTATGAGAGGTGCTTTGTACCTCCGCCATAGGGTCCTGCGTGCTCCTCCGCTCGAGAGAGCGCTCGGTGTTACCATTGACCGTGATTACCTCGAGGGCATGGCATCTTGAGCTTGAGGTATGGAAGTGCGGCACCGCATTGAACTTTGCAAATGCGTCCCCGCAAAGGCATGATAGCCACTGAATGGGACGATGTCAAGATTAACTCTTCCGGAAGTTATCCGGGATCCAAGACCACTTGAGTGTAACCGAGCCCGCATAACTCGCCTCTACACCCTGTATGACGCCTTTAAAGGTCGCTTTGTAGGTTTAACTTTGAGGGGTCTATGCCCATTTTGGCGATCAGTATCCCGATAAAGGTGTTCAGTTGCTGCGCCGCCCATCGGACTCGTTAGGTGAAATCACGATAATTGGGTCAAGAACCAATGCGAAGAAAAGCCATGACGGATGCTAGTGGGTGGTCCTTCGATCGAAGGTGATCGGCAGGAAGACCATGGGTTGAACTTCGGGCGATCGCTCCATCGCATATACGCCCTTTAGTGCACGCTCGCCCCTTTTGGGTATATGAGTTGTGTATATCATGTTCACCGTCCACACTTGCGTGGGAAAACCCTTTGTCCTCTATTGTTCGGCGCCGGGCTCCTCGCCATCGCTATGCAGCCCTTGTCATTGAGTTCGCACTTAACTTGCTCGCTGAGTTGAACACCCAACATCCCTCGGTGTGATTGGTGGTTTTCGGGTGCATGTATCCGCACAAGCGATCGAGTATTCGGTCCAAGTTGGACGGCCCTGGTATTTCTTTTGAATGGCTTCTTCCACGACCGGTTTAGAGCTCAATCCGCATTGACGGCGATCTTCAGGTTATCGCCAAGCACGCGGCGCTTGTTCTTGTTATGACGCCGACCGCCATTGCTGTCCTTGGTATCCGAACTATCGATGTTTGGCCAAGTTGTTGCTTCGAGCTAGCTACTGTCCTCTCCGCACAAAAGCGGTCATGAGTGTTGTGAGGGCTGCCATGGATTTTGGCTTTTCCTGTCCTAGGTGCCGGCAAGCCACTCGTCATGGATGTTATGTTTGAAGGCTGCAAGGGCCTTCAGATCCGGACAACAACAATTTGATTTTTCTTTGTTAGGAACCGTGTCCGTAATTGTCCGCCGATTCTTCCGCTGCTGGATTATGTGGCTAAGGTCATCGGCGCCGTGGTACACATATGTGCCCGAAGTTGTCAAGGAATGCGGTTCCGTGTCCTCCCAACAACCAATTGATTCTCGCGCAAGCTGTTGAGCCAATGCCGAAAGTGTCCTTTAAGCTTGAGTGGAGGTATTTGATGGCATGTAGATCATCACCAAGGGCCATGTGGATATGGAGGAGATAGTCTCGATCCGCACCGCAGGATCTGGGTACCATCGTATGATTCATGTTTACGGGTTTGAAGCCCTCGTGGATTTGATGATCCATTACTTCATCCGTGAAGCATAGTGGTGTGCGGCGCTCAGATGGGCTATATCACGACGTAGCTCATATGAGCTTTGTTCATCGTGGTTCGCCCGCCGGTTTGTCGATCCGCGCGACGTAATCATCCCGCCATTACGCCCACGATCCGTAGATCGATCTTGTATGTTTTGCCTTATCCTCCAATATATCTCGCAAGTCCGGCGCTTTTCGCCTTGGTACTTTTGAGCGGCCGGGTGTGGCTTGAGGAGGCCGAGAGGCTTTCTCCGTCATGCCACGGGTGGCCGGTCTGCCATGTCGCGGCCTGGTGACTTGGGTGCTTCCTCCCGATCGAGGCAACGGCCTTCGCTTGGGGGTAGCCTTTGAGGGTGTTCGAGTTCATACTTTCGCCGCAAGGACTTCAGTCCATCCGTCACCTAGCAGTGTCCCGTCACTAGGTCTGTTGCTTTTTTTGAGGCTGCTTGCCGGCTATAAGCCGCGCTTGAAACGCCCTGTCGGCGGATCCTCGTGCACGAAAATTCGCTGCTGTAGAGGTTTGCCTCATCTTCGAGGGAGGCGCAATTATCGCCCTCGACCTTCTTCCCAAGACCGTCAGGCGGACTTGCTTTCTCCTCCTCCGGCCGAGTCCCGCCGAGGGGTTGTTCTGCATCGTCCGGTGTTATTATCTCCTGCATCGAATCACCGCTTTGCTGTATGGATTTAGAGCGGCGCCACCGACCCGGCGCTCGTTGCTTTTTGAGGGTCATCCTTCGTGTTCCATCGCTGCTCCCATCTTTTGGGATATCCACCATGGCGTCGTGATGACGAGGTGGCCTTCCAAAGGCTCGTAGGCGCTGGGTCTTGGTCGCCTCGCATCGCCGCCATACCGCCGATGTCTTCGAGCCAAGTCTAGCATGTCGGTTAAGTCATCGACAGGTCAAAGTGGGTGGTGGTGGCTTTGAATTTCTTCGCCGTGCATCCCAACCTTCCTCGCCTGTAGTCCACAGGCTCTCCGGATAAAGAGAGACTTTAGTGAATTCAGGATGTCGCTAAAGGCGAAATGCAAAGATGTCCGCCGCAGGAACTCCATGACCGGCGCCCAATCGGATTCGACAAGGGGCGAGGGTTCGGAGTCCGGAGGAGTCCGCACTCGAGTCGAGGTCTTCGCAAAGGACTGGATGGAGTTCGCTCAATCGCCGAGAGATTGAGCCCCGAGGCGGTGTCCAACCACTCGCCCTCGATCGGGGAATCCGCCCGGATTAAGGGCTGAGCGGATAGCGGCTCTCCGTGGCACTGCTCGCACAGAGCCAGATCATGCCCATCGAGATAAAGTGCGCACGCTTGGTCTGCTCAACTGGCAAGATCAAGTCTCCGCGATATTGGCTGTATAGTTCAAACTTCCAAATCGACTCGATGGCTGTAGGAAGCTGATCTCGCTCCAGATGGCGCTTAATTGGCCCGCAGGCAAAGCCGCCGATTTAAGATCTGTCCGGGAGAAATGTTCACCTGGACCGTGTCGTTGTTGATGATCAAGGAGCCATCGCCTATCGTGACGTACGTAGGAACTCAATGAAAGCACCAATGAAGGAAATATGCCCTAGAGGCAATAATAAAGTTATTATTTATTTCTTATATCATGATAAATGTTTATTATTCATGCTAGAATTGTATTAACCGAAACATAATACATGTGTGAATACATAGACAAATGATAGTCACTAGTATGCCTCTACTAGACTAGCTCATTAATCAAGATGGTTATGTTTCCTAACCATAGACATGTGTTGTCATTTGATTAATGGGATCACATCATTAGGAGAATGATGTGATTGACATGACCCATTTCATTAGCTTAGCACTTGATCGCTTAGTATGTTGCTTATGCTATCTTCATGACTTATACAAAGTTCCTCAGAACTATGAGATTATGCAACTCCTGCTTACTGAGAGAACACTTTGTGTGCTACCAAACATCACAACGAATCGGGTGATTATAAAGGTACTTACAAGTGTCTCCAAAGTATATGTTGAGTTGGCATGAATCAAGATTAGATTTGTCACTCCGATTGCTCTGGAGAGGTATCTCGGCCTTCTCGGTAATACACATCACATAAGCCTTGCAAGCATTGCAATAATGAGTTAGTTGTGAGATGATGTATTACGAACGAGTAAAGAGACTTACCGTAACTAGATTGAACTAGGTATTGATACCGACGATCAATCTCGGTAAGTAACATACCGATGACAAAGGAACAACGATGTTGTTATGCGGTTTGACCGATAAAGATCTTCAGAGAATATGTAGGAACCAATATGGGCATCCGGTTCCGCTTATTGGTTATTGACCAAGAATGGTTCTAGGTCATGTCTACATAGTTCTCGAACCGTAGGGTCCGCACGCTTAAGGTTTCATGACGGTTATATTATGAGTTTATGTATTTTGATGTACCAAGGAGTTCGAGTCCCGATGTGATCACGACATGACGAGGAGTCTCAAATGTTCGAGACATAAAGATTGATATATTGACGGCTATATTCTGACACCGAAAGGTTCCGAAGTTTCGAGAAACTGGAGTGCCGGAGGGGTTACCGAACCCCGGGAAGTAATGGGCCTTATTGGGCCAAGAGGGAGAGAGAGGCTGCACCAGAGGTGGCGCCTCTCCCATGGGGAGTCCGAACTGATTAGGAGGGGGCGCGCCCCTTCCTCTCCCTCTTCCTCTCTTCCTTCCCTTCCTCTTCCTAGTAGGATTAGGAAAGGGAGTCCTACTCCTACTAGGAGGAGGACTCCCTCCCTTGGTGCGCCCCTAGGGCCGGCCCTCCCCTTGCTCCTTTATATACGGGCAGGGGGCACCCTAACACACAAGTTGATCTTCGGATCGCCTTAGCTGCGGCGGTGCCCCTCCACCATATTCCACCTCGGTCATATTGTAGGTGCTTAGAGCGGCCCGCGACGGTAGAACATCAAGATCGCCACCACGCCTGTCAGGTCGACGGAACTCCTCCCCGACGCTTGCTGGATCGGAGCCCGGGATCGCCATCGAGCTGAACGGTGCTAAGAACTCGGAGGTGCCGAGTAACGTGCTTGATCGGTCGGATCGTGAAGACGCACGACTACATCAACCGCATTGATATAACGCTCGCTTTCCACGAGGGTACGAGACGACATTCTCCTCTCGCTGCTATGCCATCACCATGGTCTTGCGTGATCGAGGAATTTTTGAAATTACTACGCTACCCAACAAAGGCATCCGAGCCTGGTTTTATGCTGATGTCATATGCACGAGTAGAACACAAGTGAGTTGTGGGCATACGTCATACGCTACCAGCATGTCATACTTTGTTCAGCGGTATTGTGAGATGAAGCGCCCGACCGACATTACGCAGACGCTTACGCGAGACTGGTTTCACCGCCAGCACTCGTGCTTAAAGGTGGCTGGCGGTGTCTGCTCTCTCACTTTAGTTGAACTGAGGCTACGCCTCGTCCTTGAGAAGGTTAAAACGAGTCTATTTGACAAGTATCGCTGTGGTTTTGATGAGGTGAGAACGGTTCTTGCTCAGCCCGTAGCAGCCACGTAAAACTTGCAACAACAAAGTAGAGGACGCCTAACTTGTTTTTGCAGGCATGTTGTGATGTGATATGGTCAAGACGTGATGCTATATTTTATTGTATGAGATGATCATGTTTTGTAACCGAAGTTATCGGCAATCGGCAGGAGCCATATGGTTGTCGCTTATTGTATGAAATGCAAACGCCATGTAATTGCTTTACTTTATCACAAGCGTAGCGATAGTCGAGAAGCAATAGTTGGCTAGACGACAACGATGCTACGATGGAGATCAAGGTGTCGCTACGGTGACGATGGTGATCATGACGTGCTCGAGATGGAGATCACAAGCACAAGATGATGATGGCCATATCATATCACTTATATTGATTGCATGTGATGTTTATCCTTTATGCATCTTATCTTGCTTTGTTTGACGGTAGCATTATAAGATGATCTCTCACTAAAATTATCAAGAAGTGTTCTCTCGAGTATGCACTGCTGCTAAAAGTTCAGAGTACCTAGACACCACGTGATGATCGGTGTGATAAGTTCTACGTCCATCTACAACGGGTGCAAGCCAGTTTTGCACACGCAATACTCAAAGTTAAACTTGACGAGCCTAGCATATGCAGATATGGCCTCGAACACGGAGACCGAAGGTCGAACGTGAATCATATAGTAGATATGATCAACATAGTGATGTTCACCATTGAAACTACTCCATCTCACGTGATGATCGGACATGGTTTAGTTAATTTGATCACGAAACACTTAGATGACTAGAGAGATGTCTGCCTAAGGGAGTTTTAATATGATTAATTAAAACTTAAATTATCATGAACTTAGTACCGATAGTATTTTTGCTTGTCTATGTTTATGAGATAGATGGCTCGGCTGTTGTTCCGCTGAATTTTAATGCGCCTTGAGAAAGCAAAGTTGAAAGATGATGGTAGCAATTACACGGACTGGGTCCGAATCTCGAGGATTATCCTCATTGCTGCTCAAGAATTACGCCCGAAGCACCGCTGGTGCCAGGCCTCGCAGGAGCGCACCGGTTGTGAACGCCCGCAAAGCAAAGCTGATGACTACTCTATAGTTCAGTGCCATGCTTTACGGCTTAGAACCGGTCTTCAACGACGTTTGAACGCATGGAGCATATGAGATGTTCCAGAGTTGAAGTTAATATTTCAAGCAAATGCCCGGATTGAGAGATATGAAGTCTCCAATAAGTTCTATAGCTGCAAGATGGAGGAGAATAGTTCACAAGGAGCACATACTCAAAATGTCCGGGTATAATAATCACTTAATTCAGCCGGAGTTAATCTTCCGATGATAGTGTCATTGATGAATTCTCCAATCACGCCACCAAGCTACAAGAGCTCGTGATGAACTATAATATGCAAGGGATGACTAAGACAATTCCTGAGCTCTTCGCAATGCTAAAAGTCCGAGGTAGAAATCAAGAAAGAGCATCAAGTGTTGATGGTCAACAAGACCACTAGTTTCAAGAAAAGGGCAAAGGAAGAAGAAGGAACTTCAAAAGAACAGAAGAAAGTTGTCGATCAAGAGAAGAAACCCAAGTCCGGACCTAAGCCTAAACCGAGTGTTTTTACCGCAAGCAAACCGGACATCGAAGCGGAACTGCCCCAAGTATTTGGCGGATAAGAAGGATGGCAAGGTGAAAATATATGTGATATACATGTTATTGATGTACCTTACTAGAGCTCGAGTAGCACTGGTATTTGATATCGGTTCGCTGCTCATATTTGCAACTCAAACAGGACTACGGAATAGACGAGCACCGCAAAGGACGAGGTGACGGCGCTGGGAAATGGTTCCAAAGTCAATGTGATCGCGGTCGGCACGCTACCTCTACATCTACCTTCGGATTAGTTTTAGACCTAAATAATTGTTATTTGGTGCCGCTGAGCATGAACATTATATCCGGATCTTGTTTGATGCGAGACGGTTATTCATTTAAATCAGAGAATAATGGTTGTTCTATTTATATGAGTAATATCTTTATGGTCATGCACCCTTGAAGAATGGTCTATTCTTGTTGAATCTCGACAAGAGTGATACACATATTCATAATGTCGAAGCCAAAAGATGCAGAGTTGATAATGATAGTGCAACTTATTTGTGGCACCGCCGCTTAGGTCATATTGGTGTAAAACGATGAAGAAACTCCATAGATGGACTTTTGGAATCACTTGATTATGAATCACTTGGTACTTAGTAACCATGCCTCATGGGCAAGATGACTAAAACACGCTTCTCCGTTGTATGGAGAGAGCAATGATTTGTTGGAAATCATAACAGTATGTTGTGGTCCGATGAATGTTGAAGCTCGTGCGGATATCGTTATTTTCTCACCTTCACAGATGATTTAAGCAGATATGGGTATATCTACTTAATGAAACATAAATCAAACATTTGAAAAGTTCAAAGAATTTCAGAGTGAAGTTGAAAATCATCGTAATAAGAAAATAAAGTTTCTACGATCTGATCGTGGAGGAGAATATTTGAGTTACGAGTTTGGTCTACATTTGAAGCAATGCGAATAGTTTCGAACTCACGCCACCGGAACACCACAACAGAATGGTGTGTCCGAACGTCAGAATCGATTTTACTAGATATGGTGCGATCTATGATGTCTATTTCCATTTACCGCTATCGCTTTGGGGTTATGCTTAGAGACGGCCGATTCACGCTAAATAGGACACCACAAAATCCATTGAGACGACCTTATGAACTATGGTTTAGCAAGAAACCAAAGTTGTCGCTTCGAAAGTTTGGGGTTGCGATGCTTATGTGAAGAAACTTCAACCCGATAAGCTTGAACCCAAATCGAAAATGTGTCTTCATAGGATACCCAAAGGAGACACTGGGTATACCTTCTATCACAGATCCAAGGCAAGACATTTGTTGTTAAAATGGATCCTTTCTAGAGAAGGAGTTTTCTCAAAGAAGTGAGTGGGAGGAAAGTGGAACTTGATGAGGTAATAGTACCAGCTCCCTTATTGAAAGTAGTTCGTCACGTAAATCAGTTTCGTAACACCTACACCAGCTTAGTGAGGAAGATAATGATGAAGATCATGAAACTTCAGATCAAGTTGTCACCGAATCAGAGATCAACCAGAATAAAATCCGCACCGAGTGGTACGGTAATCCTATTCCGAAGTCATGCTACTAGATCATGGTGAACCCATAACTATGAAGAAGCGATGGTGAGCCCAGATTCGCAAAATGGCTTGAAGCCATGAAATCTGAGATGGGATCCATGTATGAGAACAAAGTATGGATTTGGTAGACTTGCCGATGATCGGCAAGCTATTGAGAATAAATGGATCTTTAAGAAGAAGACCGACGCGATGGTAATGTAATCGTTTACAAAGCTCGATTTGTTGCAAAAGGTTTTCGACAAGTTCAAGGGGTTGACTACGGAGATTTCACCCGTAGCGATGCTTAAGTCCGTCCAATCATGTTAGCAATTGCCGATTTTATGATTATGAAATTTGGCAAATGGATGTAAAACCCATTCTTGAATGGATTTCTAGAAGAAGAGTTGTATATGATGCAACCGAAGGTTTTGTTGATCCAAAGGGTACTAACAAAGGTGCAAGCTCCAACATCAATTTATGGTCTGCAAGCCTCTAGGAATAAACGCT
>JAHIAM010017324.1:0-10536 GCA_021605205.1 Aegilops longissima | reverse complement strand
GGAATTTAAACTCGATTTTGATCCCACACCCGTCGATTTAAACCCACCACTTGGGCTACTATCTATACAGGGCATTCTATATGCAAATTGTTAAAAGGTGTGTCATTTTTACGCCTCAAACCCCACCAAAACTCCCGACCAAATTATCCTTCAGGGAAAAACCTTTCAATCACCACGCCATCAATGCGTGATCTTCCGAGATAGACGCCTTCCGCAATCCTTCACCAACACTTGGCGCCAACTATCCGGCTTTGCTAAACCTGGGCTCCTCCGGAACATTTCAGGCTCGTCGCCTATTCGACGGCGCCCGGACGGAGGCGCTCGCTTCTATCATCTCCGGAAGAGGTCCTCAAGACGAGTTCTCTCAAGGATGGAGATCCAACTACAAGGTAAAAACTTTAGTTATCCTCGGCACAAATAGGATGTCCTTATTATAAACCTCCTTTCTACTTACCTCTTGGAGGGCTGACTCATTAAGGAGATTGTGCGGTCAGCCTCCCGGACGCAGGACCTGGGCAAGATTTCTTCCCCATTTAGGGGCTTTTGCCCCGGTCCCCTGAGGCAGTCCCTTCCCTTGGGGGAGGGATTTCGATCCCCTCTTCAAGAGCCTCCTTAGGCGAGGCAGAGCTTCCTTGTTTTCCCTTCGCCTTCCCAAAGGCGCAACCTCACATCCGGACCAGCACGGGATCCGCGGGTCTTCGGAGGGGCTCACATCGATCAATTTTGCTTCCGCTTATCCACTCGGTAGAAGGAAATTGGTCATAAGGCTAATCATCGAAAGGCAAACAAACGGTATGTCCGGACTCGAACTACTTACTTGAGTATCCGGGCATTGCAGCTTAGTCCAAAGATCCCTTGGTCAATTCCGCACACGCCTTATGATCCGGAATAATTTGTACATCTCCGGGTGTCAAGCCCATGAAGTGTTGAAGAACTGGACCTCCGATTGAACTCCCATAGTCCGGAGAGGGCGCGCAGGTGAGGACGCCTAATCGCAAATAACCCATCACCATCCACCATATCGATCTCCCTCGCTTAGATCTCAACCGCCTGCAAGAGGGGCACGCCCTGACGGCCCCCGCTGAGCTCCTTGTCACCCACGACATCAACCGGCCGTGGAGGTCCCCGGAATAAGGGCGGCGGCTTTTGTCGCGGGTCCAACGGTAATATAGAACCACTTGTTGCCACAGTCCGAGCTCCTTCTTGAAGGAGCTAGCGGCCACGGGCATCGGCCTCCTACTTAGGGCCGCCCCACACTCGCTTGACGCCTCGATCATCTTCGGGCGCCACGAAGGTCTTCACCAAGGCGGTGAGGGGTGACGCGTGTCGACCCCGATTCCAAGTCACATCGACCTAGCTGGTAACACTCATATCACTTTGCGCCTCACGCACGGTATTCTACGGTGTCGCTTACCATGGCCCGACCGCTTGGGCTTTTTGGCTCACGATATGATAGTGTCGCTAGCATCCACATGACAAAGAACCCGGCCGACATGGCTAGTCGTGAACCCAAAGCGGCACTAACCTATGGGGACAGATACATGAAACACTTCGAGCATGTCGGTCATCAACGATGAACTCGGCGTAGAATGCTAACAGGACTCGTATCCCGGCGTGTGCTAGGCAGGACTCCAAGTATCACCATGACATTTCAAGGGATGTATATAGGAACGAAATGAATCACATGCCGCCAACAGTGTCCAAGCAAGAGTGCTGGGTAGCGGACTTGAACCGGTCAGAAGGACTACTATCGCCGTAAGCACGAGACTACATTTCCCATATGAGAGGCTGCCAAGGATAAACAACTAGTTTGTCGGATCCCACTCATACCAAGCATTTCAATCATACACTAATATGCCCGATATGAGTAAATACAACAAGGCATCACAACAAAACTCTACAACTCAAGTATTTTATTTAAGAGGCTCCGAGGAGCCATACATAACATAGTCATAGTAGGGGTACATGACCCAACACTCAAGTCATACAATCATACAAGCACATGGAAGCAAAGTAGTCTCGAGTAGCACTCTAGAAAGAAAGAAAGCTTGTTGGAGCCTTTCTATCTACAATGGCCCTTCAAGTCTTAGATCGCCACCGGGTGGCTAGCTTACTCGTCAAGTCAACATCTACATAGAACTGGCTGAGGGGTAGTATAGTCCTCTCAAAATATTGATTACAAACATGAGTACAAAAGTACTCAGAAGTCTTACCACGTAATCCTATCATACATGCACATTCTCAAGGAAGGAAGTGGAGTTATTGCAAAGCCAGCTTTGACTCTGGCTAAGCTTATCCCACGTGACACACTTTGTAAAGCATTTTGTCGCATACCAGTCCACTATTCACCATCACAATACTCCACCGGATCCTCTCTCATCCCCGAGAGGGCCATCCACTATACTCACACTTATCTTGAGGCTTTTAGTAGTATCCATTTACTTGTCTATGAACGATATAGGTAACCTGAAGTCCTTCTCCGTGGACACGCTATTCAATAGATCATATTTAACCCGCAGGGTATACTTCTTACACACGCTCACCACTTATCATCGCTACACGACATGTACTGCAACCTTCAAGCGGAAGCCCAACGTGGGTGTCGGCCCACCTACCTAAACACTCAAGTCCCTAGTCCAGTTTATCGCCTATTCGGTTCCATCCGCAGGAGTCCGCCGAGGTTTCCCATCAGCCCGAACGATGTGCAGGGTTCCGAGATACCAAACGGCACTCAGACACCGGCCATTATGCCACCGCAACACAACCCACCCTAAGGTCAGCTATATGCCCCAAAGATGCTACAAACACCGTAAACTACTTGCAACTCCTGACTATGAACAGGTGGTTAAGTCGAGAGGGTCAATTAGGATCCCAATGTGTGGTAGTAGCTAGTTCATGGATCACAAACACAGATCTCAGCCTAAGTTCGGCTTCAATGAAACAACCCACCATGTACTCCTACATGGCCTCTCATCGATACTTTACCAAATCGTGTTCAACACTTTCACTCGAACCAACACAACCTTTCACTCCAGCTCATCATCCCGATGAGCCGACCGACACAACTCTAAGCATAGCAAGCATAGCATGGTAGGAATCACAAACATGGCTCAATCAACTCCTACACATACTAGTGGGTTTCATCTAGTTATCGTGGCAATGACAGTCATGCAAAGGAAGTGGGTTCAACTACCGCAGACACAACAGCTTGAATCGCGTTGTCTTAATGCAAGAAACGAGAGCGAAGCGAGAACATGGGTTGTATCGAATGATCAATGAATTGCTTGCCCGATGGAACTGGGGTAGAGAACTGCCTTCGATGGGTAATCGAGGTTATCTTCGGGCAGAACCTATCATGAAAACACACCAAAATAAACATACAAACAATATGCAACAATATGATGCATGCTATGACATGGCAATATGGATGTGTGTTGGCCTAATGCAAGTTGAAGGGACAGGGATGAGCTCATTTGAATCAAGGTTCAAATGATAGCTCATTTGAGTTAGGCCTAATGGTGCAAAATCTTAATCTGGTTATTCAGCATAGTTAACTTGTTTTAACATGCATGAAACCTGTACCAATGGATAGAGTGTATTTTCTGATAAATTTTCATATATAAATCTTTGCATTTGGAGTTATAGAATAAAAGTTATAAGCATTTGAAATTTGAATTATATTCTGAATTTATTATATAAAATAATTCCAGAATTTGAATTAATGCGCAAGATGAGGTCAGATGACGTCAGGGGTCAACGGGTCATCCAGTCAAACTGACCAGGGGACCCGATGTCGTGTTAGTTTAAACTAATTAATTAATTAGAACTAATCCTAATTAGTTTAACCGAGGGGGTCCACTCCATTGACTCGAGAGTCAACAGGCCCACTGGACAGGTCAACTCATCGCGCTCAGCCGGCGAGGCGGCGCGGAGCAAGTGCTTTTGCACTTCCGGCACCAAATGGAGCGCTGGAGCACCCACGGAAGCTGGAGGTGAGCCGGTGTTTGGGGGGCGGTTAGGGTCGAGGGCGCCGGCGATTAGCCTGGCGCACGGCTCGCCATCGACGGGTTTGTTAGGCTCGGCGAGGCGCGGAAGTGCACGTTAGTCTGCAGGGCAGGGAGGTGATGGACGCGGCATGGTTGCAGGTGGCGGAGCCTGCCCGCACGAGCTCCGCGGGGTTCGGGTGATCAACGGCCGCTTGGTGCAAGAAGAAGAGAGCGAGAGGACGGGAGGTAGCGCTCACGTGAACCGTGGAGAGCCTGCTGGTCGGGGCGGTTCAGCGGCGGCGACGGCGATGGGGATCTCCGCGGCTTGAGCTCTCGAGGTGCGTAGTGGCTCGGGTGTTTAGAGCGAGGGACTAGGCTAGCTAGAGGTAACGGGTGCGCGGAGCTGCTAGACATGGCGGGAGGGTATGAACGGGGAGCACGCGCCGACGGTGGCGCGGCGGCGGCGCGGCCAGTTGGGCGAGCAGAGAGAGGAGGCGGGGGGAAGTGAGGTGTCCAGGGTCGGGCGACGACGTGGTCGCCCAGTATGGGCGAGGCGGCGAGGATGAGGCAGGCGGCGGCTCAGGCGCTCGCAGGCCCGGGCCGTCAAGACGGTTGCTCGTCAAGCCGAGCTAAGCAGCTCTGCCATGGCTGCCGGGTCAGGGTGGCGGTCAGGCTATGTAAGTCTTTTTTTTTAAAGTTTTTCTATTTTCTCAACTTTGTTAGGGTTTTTAAAATACCAAAACTATTTCAAAAATTACCAAATGTTCCCGGTCACTTGTTGGAATATTCCCAACATGAAACATTTTAGTTTGACAATTTTTGAACATTTAAAATATTTTTCATAATTTGAAATGCTCATTTCAAAAACTTGTGAATTAAATCTAGAACCCTTAGGTGACCTAGAAAATGGTCCACCTTCCTTTGACATGGGTTCAACCCAAACAAAGAGGATGAGCATTTTGAAGGGCATTTCGGATTCATTGAAATAAATTTTAGTAAACCCTACTTTTAAGGGGGTGTTCGGGTTTCCCTTCCCCATTTCAAATTCGGATGAAATTTAAACATGATGCACACCCTAATGCATGGTCTATCGGGATGTGACAACTCACCCACTAAAAGAATCTCGCCCCAGATTTAGGATCCTGCTAAAAAGGTGGGTAAAGTCAAGACGATCCTCCTTTCCCAAGTTGCTTCTTGCTCGGAATGGTTTGACCATTGAACCTTTAGAAACTTGATATTCACGCCGAGTGGTACGCCGGTTTGATCGAGGATACGAACGGATATTCTCGAAGGTGAGGTTATCTTGGAGATCAAGGTTGCTTGGTCCACTCCACGGATAGGATCCGGAAGCAACCCCGAAGGGGAAGACATCGGACCTTGGAAAGATGCGGAGGTAGTTCCAATTGGTAGGCAACTTCCCTCGCTTGGCAAGAATGCAAAGGGTCCAATGTAACGAGGAGCCAACTTGCCTTTGATAAAATCGATGGGTTCCTTCGGGTAACCCGGAGGTAAGCCTTTCGCCAATTTCATAAGGCCATGGGCTTATGCTTCGGTCATATTGGCTCTTTTGACGAGATTGGGCTGTTTTCAATTTTCACAACAACGCGAACCTGCCCTTCCGCTTCCTGAATCATATCCCGCCAAAGAGTTGTTCTCCCGGTTTCCACCGCTTAAGAGGGCTCACATTTTCGCCCATAAAGAACTTCAAAGGGGTTTTGCCTGATCGGCTTGATAACTATTGTTATAAGTTTAACTCGGCGAATGGAAGGTTTCCCAATTCATGCCGAAGAGATGACAAAGCTCAAGCATATCCTCTAGGATTTGATTGACTCTCACTTGACCACTTGATTGGGGATGGAAAGCGGTGCTAAAGGAGAGACGAAGTTCTATAGCGCTTTTGGAAACTTTCCCAAAATCGAGAGGTGAAAGACTCCACGGTCCGAGTTAATTTCAAGGAACACCATGAAGAGACACTATTCGGAGATGTAAAATCAGCTAGCTGACTAGCGGTTATTCCTCGCTAATAGGAAGTGGGCTATTGGAAAGACGATCAACAACGACAAGATAGCGTTATTCCTCTCTTGGTCCTGGGAAACCCGAATGAAGTCCATACCCATTTTATCCCATTTCCATTCGGAATTTCCAAAGGTTGAAGGGTACCAAAGAAGTCGTTGATGCTCGCTTAACCTCGATTTGACGCCGCAGTTAGCAAATGTATTGAGCGATTTCTCTTCATCCTAGTCCACCAAAACCTCCTCGCGAGATCTTGATACATTTTAGTACTACCAGTGAATGGGTGAGAGGAGAGTCATGAGCCCTTAGGATCAATCGTCAGAGTGTTGTTTCTTGGGAACCACCGCGTTTTCAAAGAAGACAACACCTTGCTCATCTATGGAGAAACAAGCAGCTCCAATGATGTTCTCCTTGACCCGAGATATCCTCATCTACCGCCGAAAGCAGCTATGATTCGATCCGGAGGTCAGGTTTCGCCACTGTGGTGGAAAAAACTCGAGGAACAATGTGAAGATTAAGCTTACAAATTCCTGGAGAATTGGTTGACCTTTGTTGTAACATCAAATTGTTACAAAAGATTTTAACTTAGTGGCGCCACCATGACATTGGCTTTGCCTGTAGGATATTCCAAGTCAAATCGATCAACTCCACCCAACGCCTTTGCCTGAGATTCAAACCGTTGGGTGAAATATTTCAGACTTTGGTGATCTGTAGATTTCCAACGAATTACCCGAAGGTAATGTCGCCAGGTTTTGAGTGCATGAACCATCGCCGCAAGCTCTAGATCGTGGGGGAAGTTATCCTCAGATAATAAAGTCCTTAGAGAAACTGTGGAACAAGTACGGAGCAGATGTCGCGCTTTTCGCCTCGAAGCTGAACTCGACCGAGGCCCATTCAACTTCTTATCTTTCTTGAGGAGTTCTTAGAGGTTTAGCAACTTTAGAGAAATTTCGACGGCGGCAATAGCTCGCTAAACCGAGGAAACTCCAACTTGCTTGACCGATTCAGGTGGAGTCCAATCAAGGACGGCTTGAACTCGCCGATTGAAAAGAATACCTTACCGAGATTACATGTCCTAGATAGGTCACTTCGAAACCAAAATTCACATTTAGAGAATTTGGCATAAAGGCGTCTCAAGTTTCATCAATACTAGCCTTAGGTGTTCGGCATGTTCTTCCTCATTCTTGGAGTAGATGAGTATATCATCGAGGTATACCACTTTAATTTATCCAAATACTCCATGAAGATTGAGTTCATTAACCGAGAGAAGGTGGCGGAGCATTGGTTAATCCGGGACATGACGGTTACTCAGATTGGCATAACGAGTAAAAGGCCGCTTTGGGAATGTCCTCGTTTTGATTTTGATTTGATGGTAGCCCAACCTCAAATCCATCTTGAGAAGATCGAGGATCCAGAGCTGATCATACGTCGTTGATCCCGGGAGCGGATACTTGTTCTTGATGGTGACCAAATTGACAGTCGGTAATCTACAACCATCCGATCCGATCATCCTTCTTCTTGACGAAGAGGACGGGCAAGCCCATGGAGATGAACTAGGACGGATGAAACCTTTTGCAAGGACTCATCGAGTTGTTTCTAAGTTCAGCTAGTTCTAGGGTGCCATCTTATAAGGTCTTCTAGAGATTGGGACGGTTCCGAATAAGATCTATCACAACTCGACATCCCCGCTGTGGAACACCGCAGTTCTTCCGGAAAGACATCCGGAAATCACGGACACCGGAATATCTTCGAAGTTCCGAAGGGTTGGCATTTATGAGTAAAGTCGGCGCTAGACACCGGGTTAAAACATCCACTGCTTTGCCCAAGGATGGGTAAGTTGAACATTCTAGTAGAGCAATCAATCTTAGCATAATGGGCGACATCCATCCATACCCAAGATGATGTTTATGTCCGAGGACTTGAGAGCTATTAGAGATGCAAGAAAGACTAATCTGTCGACAAGAATTTCATTCCCATGACTTATTCTAGAGGTTTGCCATCTAGAACCGGGGTTTGAATTTCCATGGAGGTAGGCATGTCATCGTAATGTGGTTGTAATCGAGCATAGCTCGTAAATAAATGAATGAGATGCTCCAAGATCAAAGAACAATTGCGGATGGCAATTAACAAGAAGCGCATCGAGGACACGTTGGGATCCTCATAGGTTTCTTCAGCAGAGACATAGTTGACATGGCACGAGCGGTGGCAACCGGTTGGCATAGGTGCCTTTCCCACGGCTTGCCGCGCCAACAGACTTTCCAATTTGATTGGGGTTGTTCTGGGACACTCGGATATAGTGGCCGCTCTCCACATTTGAAGCAAGTGATCACATTTGGCCGTGAGCAGACTAGCAGTTGGACCTCCATATGTCTTGGGTGGAAAATACGGTTGGTTGGGGCGAGGCGCCAAGGATGGCCTCGGTGTACCGTGGTAGAGCCAGATTTGAACCCAAACCCCGCGCTTCGGGATCCAGAGCCGGATGACGATCCGTAATCACTGGATGTTGGGTGAAGCTCAAATCATCGTCACTCGCGCCGATAGCCTTATTGACTAGCTTCGAGAAAGAGGTACACTCATGCAGACGGAGATCTCGGCGTAGCTCAGGCTAAGTCCTTACGGAACCTCGCCGCTTTAGCATCGGTAGAAACTTCTTCGAGCATAACGTAACCTCCCAAATTCACGGTCGTAGGCATCCACCGTCACCGCTTGGGTGAAACTGCAAAATTCTCACGCTTATGGTCCATAAGACCTTCGTATATGGTGCTCATAGGCGGCATCAATTCATCCTAAGTTGTAACTTGTCCAGCCGGACGATAGCCTCATAGTTTTCCCACCAGAGACTAGCAGACTTTCCAGATGATAGGCGCAAAGATAACTTTGTCGCCTCAGCCACATTGGCGAACGCAGCTGGTGGATATCGGAGCTAATCATCGCGCCGAGTGGCTCGACGGAACATTTGAATTTTGGAGGATATAGCTTGACAAATCATTGAGTGAAACCCATCGCTTGGTCGGCGTGTGTGTTTTGTTCAATCCGCCCAATAAGCGTTGGTTTCGGCTTATTGCATGCTCGCTCCAAAGATCACCGCCAAAGATGGCGGTTGCGTATTCACATTTCGCTGCATCGCCTCTCCCCGCCTCGAAAGCAGGAGTATTTGAGTGTTGACCATCCGGAGACAAAGCAAAGGTTTAAACCAGATGGCAGAATTTAACAAGGAAGTGCGGAAGGTAATGGACAGCATGGAATGCAAAGATGTTCATCCGCATGACATGGTAATATAAAACTGCATATATATATATATACCAACGGTCATACACACCATTCATAGTTTAGTACAAGCCCGACGGAGTACAACTATAAGGAAAGGCGTTACATCTCATCGGAAGCATTCCAACTCCTATACATTATTTTTCTACACTTCCGAACGATACACACTAAGTCGATTCCACGAGTCACGCAGACGGTGGAAACACAACCATTACCATACTAGGAATACTACTACTATCTCGTCAGCTCCATAGTAGTCCTCATAGAAGTCACCACCTGCACTGAAGTGGAACATGATCGTCCTAAATGATAACCTCGTGGGCCTGTGGGACCATAAGGACTCTGATGTGGCCGTGGACCAACAAACGGTGGCGTAAGAGGCCCACGAGGGGAGTGATGCTCCAACCTCACGCCACTCCATGAAGTCCGCAGACTCGCCAGCACAGGTACAAGTCTCTCATGTCCATACATCCGCTTGCACGCAGTGCAAACCTAGTCGAGTAGCCCAAAGGGTCGAACGGCATTAAAAGCTCCATACGCAAGGCCCTGTCTCACGGTCCTTGTCCTCCAAAGCTCAGAGTAGTGCAAGGAGTGAGTCCTCATGGGATGCATCCGACAAACCCTCAAGGTAGCCATGCGCCCCAGAAGAGATGCCGCATATAGCGGAAGTCGTTGTTTCAAAGAAAGCAGTTCGCTCGAATAATAGTCATCATGGAATAGGCTGCATCTTGTACGATATTCCAATAGTGATTCCGAGCCCATAAGAACAAGTGAAGTGGCTCAAGAGTTCTGGATAGGATGGATAAACCGACCGCATAGATATTGGCTTTGATTGAAATCCTGAACTCGCCTCGACGGTATATTCGGATACCATCGATAACCAGCCTCAATCATCACCCTAACTAACATGGCCGTGACCGCACACATCAATGCAACGAGTCAGCTAACCACTTGGTTTCGGGAACGGTGGCCATCCGAAGCACAGCCATAATGCAAAGGCATTAGAATTCTAGGAAAATCGCAGATAACATCTAGAATGCTCAAATCAGATTTGAGACATTCAAAATCAGATTTGCAAAACCACTCAACAACATCATATCAAGGTTCTGTTCAAATGATAGCATACTAAAATTTAGTAGCACCGAATCGAGGATGTAACCAACAATCCTATAAGTTACTACGGATTAGTAACACGTGAACCTGAGAGAGAAGAGAGCCTAGTCCTATACCCACGCAATGAGAAGAGGATGACCTGATCGAGGGCATAAGG
>JAHIAM010017319.1:0-17813 GCA_021605205.1 Aegilops longissima | reverse complement strand
ATGAATCTTGATCTCTAGCCTTCCCGTTGCTTTCCACTCAAATCTTCTTTCCACCAGATCCAAATCCTATGAGAGAGAGTTGAGTGTTGGGGAGACTATCATTTGAAGCACAAGAGCAAGGAGTTCATCATCAACCACCATTTGTTACTTCTTGGAGAGTGGTGTCTCCTAGATTGGCTAGGTGTCACTTGGGAGCCTCCGAAGATTGTGGAGTTGAACCAAGGAGTTTGTAAGGGCAAGGAGATCGCCACTGTGAAGATCTACCGCTAGTGAGGCAAGTCCTTCGTGGGCGACGGCCATGGTGGGATAGACAAGGTTGCTACTGTGGACCCTTCGTGGACTCAAGAAATCTACCTCCTTCGTGGGTTGAAGTTCCATCAACGGGAGGTACGATAGCACCACCCATCGGAACCACGCCAAAAACATCCGTGTTCCAATTGCGCTTGAATCCTCCAAACCCTTCCCTTTACTTTCTTGCAAGTTGCATGCTTTAATTTCCGCTGCCATACACTCTTTGCATGCTTGCTTGAATTGTGTGATGATTGCTTGACTTGTCCTAAGATAGCTAAAATCTGCCAAACTCTAAAACTGGAAAAGGCTAAGTTTTTAATTGGTCAAGTAGTCTAATCACCCCTCTAGACATACTTCAAGGTCCACAAGTGGTATCGAGCCTTGGTCTCCATTTGCTTTGATTTCCATAGCTTTTGGTGGTCATAGCCTTGGTTTCACAACCTGGAGAGTATGGCGCCTAGCAGGGAAATTATCACCGAGAGGTCCTTACTTTGATGGTACTAATTTTGCTAGTTGGAAGCATAAGATGAAAATGCATATTCTGACATAACCCCACTGCTTGGGCAATTATTTGTATTTTGGCTTGCAAGGTGAATTTTTGATGGGAGAGAGCCGAACCGTGAAGCTAATGCGAAGAATTGAAGATGTTGCAATACAACGCTCAAGCTTGTGATATCATCTTCAACGGATTGTGCCTCAAGAATTCAACAAAATCAGCCGCCTTGAGAATGCAAAGGAAATTTGGGATACTTTGATTGATATGCATGAAGGTACCGAATCCGCAAGGAATCCAAGTTGATGTGCTCCAAAGTCAGCTTGACAAGTTCAAAATGAAGGATGGTGAAGGTGTCGCTGAAATGTACTCTAGGCTTGCACTTATCACAAATGAGATTGCGGCTTAGGGAGTGAAGAGATGACCCATGATTCATCATCAAGAAGATCCTAAGAGATTGGATGGAAAGTATGATACCGTGCACATTGATTCAAATGATGCCAAACTACAAAGATCTCAAGCCAACGGAAGTCATTGGAAGAATTGTTGCTCATGAGATGTCACTTAAGGATAAGGAGGAACTTCAACAAGTCAAGTGGTGCTATAAAGCCTCAAGTGAAGCCCCCACATCATCAAGTGAGAAACACACCTTCAATGAAGAATTGAGCTTAATGGTGAAGAACTTCAACAAATTCTACAAGAGTAGAAGCAAAGAAAGAAGCTCCAAGTCAAGGTCTTACAATGACAAAAGATCTTCTAGTCGAGAGCAAATTGTTACAATTGGGAGACCCGACACTATTCCAATGAGTGTACGCACCCTACAAAAGAAGAGAAGACTCTCCAAAAGAAGAAGTAGAAGAGAAGAATCACCACCAAGAGAGAGAGTAGAGATGATCGTTATGAACGAAGACCTCACGGAGAAGCAAGGATTCGAAAAGAAGGACAAGTCATCAAAGAGCTACACAAAACGAAGACATCAAGCTCATGTTGGTGAATGGGTATCCGGCCCACTCCACCATCACTCCGAGAGAAGCTATCATCCGACCAATATACTCAAGATGAAGGTGTTGCCGGTCTAGCACTTGTGTCAACCAACTCCACGACATATTTGAATCACCAAATGAAGGAATTGGTAGATGCTTCATGGCCAAAGGTCCTAAGGTAACACACCCGAGTATGTTGATTTTGATGTTGATGAAGATGACTTGCTAGGTGATGATGATTTACTTGTTGACAACTCTAGTGATGAATACTATGATGAAACGTCAATTAATCATGCTAATCAAGGTGAAACTAATGACAATGATAAGGAGAAAATTGAGCGCCTAACTAAAGAACTAAACACTCTTAAGTTAGCTCATGAAACTATCTTTGAAGATCATCGAGAACTTTTAAGGGCTCATGAGAAGTTACGCTTGAAAAGCTTAATCTTGAGCAAGAGCATGAGTTCTTAAAAGCAATCAATGATGATCTCCGTAAGAAAAGTTCTTCTTACTTTGCCGCTTACTCTATCTACTTACATGCCTCAAGTCAAGTCTAGTAACAAGATCAAGAAAGATTCTTCTTCTAGTAGTAACAATAAAATGCTAAATCCAATATTGTTGCTTCTAGTAGTTCTCTTGATTCCACTAATGATTCTCTTAGCCAAGTTACACTTGAGCAAGAAAATAGCTTATTGAAGGGAATTATAGAGAAAGGTGTATACAAGAGCCTTGCCGAGTAAGCAATTCGAGGAAATTGTAGCAAGCAAGGAAGGCACCGAAGAATCAAGGTGTTGGTTTTGAACGAAAGTTCAATGCCAATGGAGTTGAGGGAAGAAGATCAATACCCCAAGACGAAGTTTGTTCCTCAACAAGAGAAGTATGATCCTACTTCCTTCAAGGGAACACAAGCACAAGATGATCTTCCACCACAAGACCACAAGAACAAAGGCAAGGACAAGCTTCAAGAAGAGATTGATGCATTTGAAGAGGCACCAAGGTCTGGTCAAGTGGATTCCCAAGACTACCAAGTTCTACCTCATCAAGTACAACTATAACTCCAAGGATTCCCATCAAGATGATGTGGATCCCAAGAAGAAGAACTAGAGAGTTCTTGAGGGTGACTCCGCCAACATATTTCACTCATATCATTATGGCAAGGACAAGTGCAATCAACTTCCATATCTTGCACTAGTTCAAGGAGTCACAAACCTCATGTTGGTAAGGCAAGGACAAGGTAACCTAATGATTTCATGGACATTTTTGTGTGCATCACTCATGTCTATGGATATACTTGTTTGTTTTCTAACCCATGTAGGTATTGAAAGTGCAACCACTCCAAAGGATTGCTCAAAAAGATCTACATCAACATTGAGCATCCACATCTTCAACACCTACATGAAGTCATCATCGAAAAACCCAAGGTTAGTTCATCCTCTTAGGGGGATCTCACATCTAGGGGAGCTTAACTCAAGAATTGAGTCAAAGCAACTCTAATGATGTGAACACAAAATGTTTTATGTAAAAGTGGTAACCCCACTTGAGCTTAAACGATGAGTATGACCTATGATCAAATGTCATCATTTGACTCTGTCAATATACTATATAGATGACCTAGTCATCGCCAATTGTTTGATAGATGCTAGAATTGGTTGTGCATGCTTTGCCACATATTTCATTTGCCATCTTATTGTGTGAGCATGTTGGTTGCATACTTTACTCATTCGAGGACATCCACTTGTTGTTTTGATTGATTGGCTTTTTCTTTGGCCAAGTGGATGGACAAGAATGCCTAAGAACCTCTAGCTATCTATCTTTTCGCCCAAACTCTATTCATGCTACATCACAAAATTTGATCAAGTCAGATTCGAACCACTTGTGAGGAGCACTTGAGTCCCCGATTATAGATTAAACTTCCAAAACCTTTGTGATTCTTCCGCCGATTCCTCCATTTCGGCTTACCGAGATCACAAGTCGATCTAGGTTTTAATTCTGCAACCGATTTGAACTTTTCGGTCACACCGAGTTGCAATAATGACAGTTTTGCATCCGGTGCCACCGAAGTTGTTCCACTTCGTCACACCGGGTGGTCGGGCTATAAAGTCACGGCAAAATTTGAAATTTCCCCCTTTCGGCCGCAATAGCTCGCCCGCCCCTGGTCTCCGGATCGCCTCCCGCCCCGCCTCCCGTCGCTTTTCCCCGCCATCAAGGAATTCAACCCGCCCGCCGCCAAAGGAGTCTCCCAAACTAGGGTATGGACTGATCATGCCCTTGTCCGATTCTCAGACATTGTGTTCTTATTGATTCTTGCCACGATTGAAACACTCCTATCCACAATGCAACCTTAGAATAGTTTTGATTCAAAATTTAGGTTAGGTTTCCCAAACCATCTGACCCACCGAGTTGAAAAACCTGGTCCCACCAATTTGGCTTATGCCATTGCACTAGTGAGACTGGTCTACCGAGAATTGCTAATCGGGAGACCATTTTAGGACTTTGTGAAACCTAGCAGTCTCTGCCATAAATGTGACTTTCGACCGAGTTCATCAGCTTAGGTTCCAAAACTGCTTCGATCACCAGTTTGAAAATCGTTGATCCAAATGTTTATGGAAAACTAAACTAAATTTTTGAGTCATTCTTTGCAAAAATCTTCTTTTGTGATGCTCATCCACTCTACCTCATCTATAACCTTCAGGGTCCAAGGGTTTGCGATGTCGCACGAGTGAAATGAAAGTCGAGGAGCAGAACATGAGTGAGGGCACTAGTCCCTCCAAATTTTAGATGAAGGGCAGGAGCACCGCAATTTGCCTAAAGCTGCCACAGCAAAGGAAGAAGAAACCCCAATTTCAAGATGAGGATTATAGGGCGAAGAGGATGAGGCAACCTCCAAGAAGGTGTGCTCAAAAGGAGTATGGCTCAAGACATAGCACACAACCTGACTAAATAGGAAGGTTCCGCCAAGAGGACACCTATGCCAAAGGTCGAGCATCAACTCAAATTCTCAAAAGCCCTGATCCCAAAGAGCCAAATACCGAAGGAAGAAAAGGAAAGAAAGGGTCAAGAAGACAATGAAAGTTATTGGGAAGCCTTCCATGATGGAAGAGGAAGAAAGATTGTGCACCAGCACCCAAGGCACCAAAGCTTATGGGTGATGCTATAAGATCGTGGGCTGCCACATCTAAGCCCAAGGAAGCACCCAAAGCTGCCCCCAAGGCAAAGTTCTGCACCAAAGAGGAATACCAGAGTATTCCAACATCGAGAAGAACAAGGCCCTAGTGCCCGAGGTTGCTGATGAAGAAGATGAAGAAGGACAAGTTCGAGGAAGCTCAAGCCCAAGATACTGCATCACAATGATGCCCATCCCCGGGCTGAGGATATGAAGATCAGAGACAATGGGTTGAGGCTATGGAGGATGATGATCCATATGCCACAAGAAGAAGAACTGTGTGGACTACAGTTCCACACCAAGGAACATGATTTTTATGAGACTATTCGCCGGATAAGAAGCCCAGTGTGTGATATGAGGGTCGATCGGACCTACATGAAAGAAAATTTAGAGCACTATCCTCGAGTGCAAGATGCTTTGTTGTCGTTGGAGTTGCGACTTCATGCAAAAGCTCACCAACCGAACGGTGAACTTATCATGCGTTCTACTCCACAACACACTTTTTATCCAGATGGGTGATAGTGTGGATGTCCAAGGTACAAGGTACCAAATAACTGTTGAGGAGGGCAAACTGATAAATGCCCCAAAGGAGAATGAAGATGACCTGATGTATATGCCAAGAAGAAAATGGACACAATTCCATGGCACACATGTACAAGGAGATCCTGCATACAACCATTGAGACACATAAGTTTGGATCAGTCCACTCTCTTCCGCTGTGGCTGCCAACTATCAACTGCATCTTAAGGCATACTCTACGCCTAAGTCCGGTGACACAACATGATTAGAGGGCATGCAATCAACATGTTGCATTTTTGATGTGCCACGTAAATTCAAAGTCACGAGCCTTATGGTCAAAACCATTAAGAGGACCCAGCACTAAAAGAGAAGTTGTGGATATGCCCCTCGTGATCCAGTTGATTAACTCAAAGATGGGCACAGAAAATATCTATTGGATAAAGAACATTTTCCAATATATCCAGATTTTGAGGACAATGAGGTTGTCATGAATGAGAATGATCCATCGCCGGGCCAAGCACAAGAGAAGAAGGAGAAGGCAAGGAAGAGAAGGCTGCCAGATGCCAACTAAGAGGAGGCATCCCAGTATTTCTTGAAGAAAAGGTGGAGCAGCTCGATACTTAATAGCATCAACACCGAGGATTGAGAAGGGATTGGCCACCTCACTCAAAATCGAGAGTTTGAAAGAATCATGGAACAAAAGTTCTATGACTTAGATGTGAAAGTAATCGAGATTCACCTGCCGTGGAGCAACTACAAGATGACATGAGAGGAAGGGCAAACAACAACTGATGCATTTGCGAGTGCCTAGAGCCCAGAGGTCATCTCACGTGTGCTGCCTCGACACCGAGCCACTTCATCTCGCACCAGCTACAACCTCAAGGCCACCAGCTCCAAAGACTCTACATCAGCTCCAGCTCCATCTACTTCAATCAAGCCTTCTGCCCCGGCGCTTATCCGATTCCACCACCAAGATCAAGCCCGAGAGTCGATCTAGCACTATGCATTTTCTATGAACTTTTGTTAACTTGTTGCCAAAGGGGAGAAAATGTATAGATCATAGGCTTTAGAGAGAGAGTGTTGCTTTTGTTCTCTGATTTGGTGGTTTTAAACTTGTTTGCTTTTGTTTGCTTGATATACTATGTTTGTGAGACATTGATGATCATGTGTTTGATCATAAGCTACACTTATGCATGTTTGATGATATTATCTTATCTATCCTATGTGATCATTCAACGTGCTTGGTGATGAGTGCATGTATTCATTCTCAGATCATTTTGAGCGCTTCCACCAAGATGTATGTGACATGGAAGAGTAACCATGAGCCTAATTCTTGTGCATTTGCACTCCAAAGCAAATCATAAACTATGCACAAATTTAGGGGAGCTCTTGTTATCACATACTTCTCAAAGCTTAATTTATGTTTTTCAATCTTATTATCATTTGTCGGTTTTGATCTATATGTTGTCATCAATTACCAAAAAGGGGAGATTGAAAGCAACTATCCCTAGGTGGTTTTGGTAATTCATAACAACATATAGCTCATTGAGCTAATGCTAATCCAAGATGAACATTTCAGAAAGCTCAATGGCATGGCATGGATGATGAAAGTGGATCCCTCAAAATGCTAATGACAAAGGATTGGATCAAGCTCAAAAGCTCAAGACTCTTCATTTTATATTTTAGTGATTCAAGATCACATTGAGTCTATAGGAAAAGCCAATACTATCAAGGAGGGATGAGGTGTTGCTTAATGAGCCTCTTGTTTCATGTGCTTAGTGATATGCTCCAAAACCTCAGCCTACTTTCTCTCACATCCATATGACCTAAACTCTAAAGCCAAATCGTCTCACCGATTCTTCCTATCCGGCCACGATTCCATATGTCATAGCCACTGCCACAAACCCTAGGCAAATCGGTTCTACCGATAGGGATCTCGTCTCACCGAGATGGGATTGTAATCTCTGCTTCCTTTCAGAATTTTGGTCTCACCGAAAGAGCGGATCGGTCCCACCGAGATTGCAATGTAAACTTTCCGCTTCCCTCAGAAGTTTCGGTCTCACCGAAAGAGCGAATCGTCCCACCGAGTTTACTCGACCAACTCTCCGTTAGCTAATTACCAAAATCGGTCTCACCAGTTTGTGTAATCGGTCTCACCGAGATTACGTTATGCCCTAACCCTAACCATATCGGGTCCCACCGAGATGCAAGTCAGTCCCACCAAAACCCTAACGGTCACTAGGTTTACTAAAATCGGTCCGACCGAGTTTGTTGATTCGGTCCCACCGAGATTGGTAAATTGTGTGTAACGGTTAGATTTTGTGTGGAGGCTATATATACCCTTCCACCTCCTCTTCATTCATGGAGAGCCATCGCTAAAGCTACACTTCCAACTTACCATTTCTGAGAGAGAACCACCTACTCATGTGTTGAGGCCAAGATATTCCATTCCTACCATATGAATCTTGATCTCTAGCCTTCCCCAAGTTGCTTCCACTCAAATCTTCTTTCCACCAGATCCAAATCCTATGAGAGAGAGTTGAGTTGGGAGACTATCATTTGAAGCACAAGAGCAAGGAGTTCATCATCAACGCACCATTTGTTACTTCTGGAGAGTGGTGTCTCCTAGATTGGCTAGGTGTCACTTGGGAGCCCAAGATTGTGGAGTTGAACCAAGGAGTTTGTAAGGGCAAGGAGATCGCTACTGTGAAGATCTACCGCTAGTGAGGCAAGTCCTTCTGGGCGACGGCCATGGTGGGATAGACAAGGTTGCTACTGTGGACCCTTCGTGGACCTCGCCTAAATCCTACCCTTCGTGGGTTGAAGTTCCATCAACGTGGAGGTACGATAGCACCACCCATCGGAACCACGCCAAAAACATCTGTGGTTCCAATTGCGCTTGAATCCTCCAAACCCTTCCCTTTACTTTCTTGCAAGTTGCATGCTTTAATTCCGCTGCTCATACACTCTTTGCATGCTTGCTTGAATTGTGTGATGATTGCTTGACTTGTCCTAAGATAGCTAAAATCGCCAAACTCTAAAACGGGAAAAGGCTAAGTTTTTAATTGGTCATAGTCTAATCACCCCCTCTAGACATACTTCTGTCCTACAACGACGTAAGGCCTAGGAAGGAACGGCACCAGCCGGGAAGACTCAGAAGGCTCACACGGGGAGTACGAGAGTTTACTAGTCCGCCGCCACGAAAAAATAACAGAGGTGTGGGTGAGTAGAGAATGGCATGGCCAGCAATGAAGTAGGCGGCGGTGCGGGGCCTACAGCACAGCCCGACCACGAGGCGGAGCAAAGGCCCCACCGAGTCGTTTGGGCGGCCGAGCAAGAAGATCGAGAGTTGAAGAAGGAAGACTACCGTTGATTAACATCCAACAAATACCGCTGTTAGAATCGTCAGGACCAAGTTGACAACGCCAAAGTACACGCCAACCTAGTAGACCCACAAGTCACCTCCAATATGTCCCAAACAAAGATACAACCCGAAATTTCTAGCCAGATTCAAATTAATTTTAAATTAAATATACCTTAATTGAAATTCAATGAAATTTCAATTCGCGACAAAACAATGAAATTTAAAATGTTAAACCAAAGAAAACAATATTTTGAACTAATTGCCTGCTTGCTGTATTTTCGCTTTACGCCCCATTTATTATTACTATAGCCCATTTCTTATTACTTATAGCCCATTTTTCTCGGGCAAAATGCATCCTCCTGCCTGAAAGATTCGTCAAATAGTATGCAGAAAGCAAGCAGGCCTACGCTGGTTATTCCAAAATGAAATAGCCGCTAGCCATTTTCGTAAAGGAAAAACAAACTGGCTGGTCATGTGCTAAACATATGAAATAAAAGCCTGGCTAGATGGGCCACGGTCCCGCACAACCCAGCTTGATACCCTTCTCCGTCCCGAAAAACAAAATTATCACAAGGTCAAGGTCCTTGATCACATCCTCACTATGTACAAATATCTCCTTATTATCTGCCCTGCTTGTCAATTATGTTGACAAAACCGAGGGCGACAGCCAAGGGCGAAATGTAACCAAGGAGGACGATGGTGAGGCCTCGGATGGGAAAGAACAGGAGCCGGGAAGATCACAACCAGCCGTGGAGGCGAGCAAAGCGGAACCACCGAGCTCATGGCTTTCGCCACTCGAGGAAGAAGAGACTGAAGAAATGTGACAGACGTTGAATGTCAATCCAACGATAAGGTTGGCACAATCGCTTGTTGACCAAGTTTTAATACCAAGTAGCATAGCTTTCTATATATAGGAAGAAACCACGAGGGAAAAATATGCTCGTCACGTCTCCTCACAGGAACGCTCGCCACATAAGTGACTAGCACCCTTTGGTTTTCAACCGAGAGGTCTTGGGTCTGAAACCGAGAACTCTCACGGTCCTCCTTCCTTCCTCGCAAAAAAAGGGAAAGAAAATCAAAGACTTAGAAGCGCATGCACAAGCTAGTACCAAAGAAGAGACGCGTTTAGTTTTTAGAAAAAGTAAGACGTGTCTCCTCGTAGCTAGTTCAATCCAAACCTAGACTACACTATATATGGTGCTATGTTACTCGCAAGTAATGAAACCGACATATCCAACGCTCGCTTCTCCTCTTGTCTACTTACTCCGCTTAGCATCGGGCTCGCCATAAAGAACCACATGTCCGCCGTCGCCGCTCCACCGCTTCTTCAAGAGGGCAACAACCGATATGCGCCAAGTCGCCAATTCGTACCATCGCCTATGGGTCATCACACTTCGGGTAGTGACGCCAAGACCGCAGCCGGGACATTAGTTCATCGCAACTCACGCCACAGGTGGTGCCACCGTCAAAATCACGCAGAGTCATCCGTCGCCTCAACCACAATCAACCCCGCCGAAGTCTCTACAAATGCCCAATCATGGGGTAATAATATGCTTATGTTGTTCTACTACTATTGCTGATTTTTTAATAGTTTGGTTGATGACCTTCCAATTTGATTCGTGCGTAAAGGGAAGATTCGTGTGATTTGTATTTTGGAAGTTGGTCATGTGGGGAAATGCACCACCACGATTATTTGGTTAGCCGAGGAATCCCATGTATCTACTTCCGGCGCGGCTATATATCTCCACGTGTCGAGGCACGACTTAGAGGCATAACCGCATTGAAAGCAATGTCGCAAGTGAGGTAATCTTCACACAACCCATGTAATAATTATAAAGAAAGATACATAGTTGGCTTACAATGCCACTTCACACGCATATAAATAAACATCCATCATTCAGAGTACACTCAAGGTCCGACTCACGGAACCAAAATAAGAAGATACCCCAAATGCTAACACAGATCCTCGAATCGTCCCAACTGCACCACTACCGATCATCC
The DNA here is from genome assembly GCA_021605205.1 of Aegilops longissima. NCBI lineage: Eukaryota > Viridiplantae > Streptophyta > Magnoliopsida > Poales > Poaceae > Aegilops > Aegilops longissima. The sequence goes on along the minus strand of JAHIAM010017319.1, from coordinate 6,999 downwards.
GAAACGACATAGTAACGACTCACGCTCCTCGCCGAACTCCCACTTGAGCTCTCTGGAATCACCTGACCGCCTCATCGGAACTCGCAATCGTTTTGAAGTATCCGTGAGTCACGGGACTCAGCAATCTCACACCGTAGATCAAGACTATTTAAGCTTATAGGAAGGACAAGGTAGTAAATGGAGCTGCAGCAAGCTACTAGCATATATGGTGGCTACCGCAAAGAGAGCGAGAGAAAGAAGCAAAGCCGTGAAACTAGTAGCGATCAAGAAGTGATCCCGAACTACTTACGCCGACATAACTCCAACATCGCGGTTCACTTTGACCACCAGAAGAGACCATCACGTTACACACGCGTTGATGTGTATTTTAATTGAGGTCAACTTTGGGTTTCTACAACCGACATTAACAAATTCCATCTATAAATCATGCACGGCTTTCAAAGATATTACCCGCAGGGTGTCCCAACTTAGCCCATTATAAGCTCTCACGGTCAACGAAGGATTATTCTTCTACCGAAGACCCGATCAATCTCGAATCCCGGACTACAAGACATTTCGACAAAGAATAAAACAAGACCAGCAAAGCACCGATGTGCCGACAAATCCGATAGGAGCTGCACATATCTCGCTCGTGGCACATCCGATGAGCAGTCCATACACTAAAACCAAACCTCAAGTTGCCTTGAGGGGCGCCGCACAGTTTAGTTCGGGCCAGCACTCAAGGAGCACCGTCCGGGGTTAAATAAAGATGACCCCGGCTCGCAAAACCCGGGAAAAGGCTTAGGTGGCAAATGGTAAAACCAAAGTTGGGCCTTGGCCGACGAGTCTTATTCAAAGCGAATCGTCAAGGGGGTCCCATAAATCACCCAACCGTAAGGAACGCAAAATCAAGGAACATAACACCGTATGACGGAAACTAGGTGGCAAGAGGAACAAAACACTGTGCATAAGGCCGAGCCTTCCACCCTTTACCAAGTATATAGATGTATTAATTATAGCAGATATATATTGTGATATCCCCAACAAGTAAACATGTTCCAACAAGGAACAACATCTCCATGTTCCAACAAGGAACAAACTTTCACCACGCAACTAGCAACGCTTATAAGAGGGCCGAGCAAAGGTAACATAGCCAATCAACGGTTTGCTAGGAAAGGATGGTTAGGGCTGACATGGCAATATGGGTGGCATGATATAGCAAGTGGTAGGCATCGCAGCATAGGCATAGCAAAAGAGCGAGCAACTAGCATAGCAAAGATAGAAGTGATTTCGAGGGTATGGTCATCTTCGCTCGAATGTTCTCGTGAGTTGTCGTAAAGCTTGATCCTCGAAACGCTCTCAACAGGTTCTCGCTCACGCATCGCCTCCGACTCTACCCAAAGCAACAACACAAACAAAGGAACCACAATAATCACGGTGCAATGCACAATCAACATGATGCAAAACATGACATGATATATATGATGGGATATGCAATGCTTATAAAGGCCCGAAGGTAAATGATGAACCAGGCATCAACTTGGCAAACCAAGCATGCCACTGAAAGATGAGATGATTTCGTTGAAATCGATATAAAGATCACCGAATCGGATGCACGGTTTGAAATGGCAAGCAAAACAAGAATGGCGAATCTCCATTAACAGCATGATGCCACTTAGCAAGCAACAATAATTGCTACTGCACCCAACGTATCAACAAAGCACATGGCAGTGATCTACACATGATGCTCGACAAAAGATGAGCACTGAGCTAGCTAGTTCACATCATAACAGGTTCAAACAAGCATGGCAAAAGTGCTCAATAACAGGCTGACATGGCAAAACAGTAACAGGTTGCAATGTTCAGAGCATCAAAACTACATGCTACAGGAACTTAAAATAGCAAAACATGGCATGGCATGAATCTACTCAAAGCCTATTTCAAAAGTCCCTTACTGACCATAAGCCAAAAAGGACTAGAAAATATAGTAACACCCATGTCAATATTGAAAGTCTTGTTAACAGATTCAGCAACTTGACATGTCAAAACTGATAACGAGATGGCATGTTAACAAGCTCAATGCACTACTACAGAGCCTCAAATGATAAACTAAGCAACATACATCAAGAAGACATGACATAGAAGACAACATGGCAAGAAACTAACATATATATGGGTCAACCACAACCCTAGGCAAAATTGAATAACACGATACAATCTGCCAGGAATCATTTGGTAGCAAAAGTAGAGCTCGATTGACCAAGCTATGGCATCCCAAATTGCAAACAAAGGCATGGATGGATAGAGCAAGTCATGCTTTACAAAACACCCTTACTGAAGTATCTCAAAATATGCATAGATCTCTTGGTATCATCAAGCAAACATGGCATCAAAATCAGCTAAAACAGGGCTGAAATCAGCAACATTGGGACACCACTTTGCATGCTTGTGCTAGTCACCACATAGATCACAAAATACATGGCATATACCACTGGAAAGATGACATGGCATTTTACAAAACTCATGTAGGACTCAAATTCAAGGGTACATATTAATCATAGCAAAAATAACAAAAGTGCAACCCTGATAAAAATCAGAAACTATCAGCACTTGCACTCTTCCAACAGCATTTCGGGCATCAAGATGAGCTAAATGAAAATGAAATGGAATGAAATGATCTACTTTCGAGACGAACATTTTGACATATTATACGGAAAATGGATCTACGGATGCGAGATATAACATGATGAAAAATGCACGAAATTAAAAGAAGATGCAACACTTAGTGGAAAAAAAGGGGAGAGAGGGTCAACGGGGCGCCTCCGAGGTCGGATCGGGCCTCACCGAGCGGATCGGGCGCCCGGGGCCGCCGGGGGGAGGAGGGGCGGCCGGGGCGGCCGGGCGGCGACCGGGCGGGCGGGCGAGGCGGCGGGCGGCGAGGGGCCGAGCCACGGCGGGGGCGGGGGGCGCGGGCGGGATCCGGCGGGGGGGCGGGCGGGCGCGGCGGGCGGGCGAGGGCCGGCGGGCGCTGGAGGAGGCGCCGGGGAGCACGGGAAGGGAGGCGGGGGCGGCCGGGCGGCGGGCGGGCGGCGATGGCCTGCGGGCTGGCGGGCCCGCGGGCGGGATGCGGCGGCGCGGTGGTGGGCCACGGGCGGCGCTGATTCGGGCGGGCGGGCGGACGACGCCCGGAAGGGCGACACGCCGGGCGGAGGATTAATTAGGGTTTCGGGGAATGATCCGAATTTGGACGGAGGGGTTTGCTTAAATAGGCAAGAGGGAGCTAGGAGAGTCCAAATGAGGTGAGTTTTCCCACACGATCGGATCGAACGACGGAGAGCATGGAGGTGACTTAGATGGGTTATTGGGCTGTTTTGGGGTGTTGGGCTGCAACTTAAAAGAGGCCTTCATGAAGGTGTTAACTGCTGAGTACCAAACGAGCTCCAAATGACCAAACTTGACCGTGGTCTCCGGTGTTATACCAAGGCCACTAGACAAACCTCGTCCATTTCGAGAGGTTTAATACCCGCACACGGAAAACGAAAAGGGACCGCCGGGGAGATAGGAGTGCGGATTGCAAAACGGACAACGGAAAAATGCTCGAATCAAGAGACGAACACGTATGCAAATGCGATGCACATGATGACATAATATAAAATGCATGACATGGACAAAATGCAAAAGGAGAAAACCCAACCACGGAGGGAATATCATATATCAATGCCGAAAATGGCAAGAGTCGGAGTTACAAATATGGAAAGTTACTCCGGGTGTTACAACACTCCACCACTACAAGAGGATCTCGCCCCGAGATCTAGGACTAAAGAACTCCGATACTGAACGGAGGTGATCCTCGCGCCCCTGTAGCTTCTCGGAATGGTGTGACCACTTCACTTTCAGGAATTTGATTGACTTGTTGAGTCTTGCGCCGCTTTTTTCAAGAATAGCAACGGGTGCTCATGATAAGAGAGATCTTCTTGAAGGTCAATCTTCGTTGATAGTGCCTCAGAGTCTTGAAGCACTTGGTTGCGACACGTGAAACACATCGGCACGCTTGCAAAGTTGGATGGAAGCTCGTTGATAGGCTAGATCGCCTTTTCCCAATGATCTTGAAAGGACCCACGATCTAGGGGCAAGCTTCCTTTGATACCGGGACGAGTACCTTTCATTGAGAGACGCGGAGGTAGACATGGTCTCCGATTTCAAAAGTCACATCACGGTGCTTATCATCATAATAGTTTTCCGCGCGATTGCTGCTTTGAGATTCTCAATGACCTTGCACATTTCTTCCGCTTCCGGGATCAAGTCATTGCCAAGAAGTTGGCGCTCACCGCCCTGCATAATTGAGAGGAGTACGCACTTTCCGCCATAGAGAATTTCAATGGGCCTTGCCTCAACTCGCTTGGAAAGCGTTGTTGTAAGAGAACTCGCATAAGGAAGACAATCTTCCCACTTCATACCAAGGAAATGACACAAGCCCGAGCATATCTTCAAGAATTTGATTTACTCGCCAACTTGGCCACTTGTTTGAGGATGGAAAGCTGGTAAACGAATGTTGGTGCCCATGGCCTTCTCAAAAGAATCCCAAAACTTGGAGGTAAAGATGCTGCCACGGTCTCAAGAGATCACTTGTGGAATGCCGCAAGGAGACAATCCCGAGGTGTATAGCTCGCCAACCGAGCTGCGTGATGGATTCTTTGATAGGAAGAAAATGAGCCACTTTAGTAAGCTTGTCAATGACAACGAAGATAGCATCATTTCCACGCTTGACTTTGGAAAGCCACCAAAGTCCATTTCAATATGATCAAACTTCCATTCAGAATAGCAAGAGGTTGAAGGAGACCACTGGTCTTTGGTGTTCGCCACTCTTCCGCAGACATCACATTCATTCACGAATTGAGCAATTTCTCGCTTCATTCGAGTCCACCAATATGACTGCTTGAGGTCATGGTACATCTTCGCATTTCCGTGATGAATGGATAGAAGCGAATTGTGAGCCTCGCTCATAATGACTTTTCTCGATCACCCTTAGGAACCACAATCCGTCCTCAAAGAACAGAGTGTCTTTGTCATCAACCGAAGCACTTGTACTTGAAATGCCCTTGTCAATACCACGCTTCACTTTCTTCACCATGGATCCAAGTTGAGCCTCACGAATCTGATCTTCCAAAGTAGGAGAGACTATGAGGTTGGCAAGAAAGCCTTGAGGAACAACTTGAAGATTCAGCTATGGAAAGATTCACGAGATCCGCTAAAGGGCTTGAGGATTAGACCAAAGAAGCTTTCCCGCCAAAGCTCTGAATGACATTGGCTTTGCCCGAGTATACTCAATACTTGGGTTGTACCTTGAATCATTTCACCCATCGAGTCTGCCTGAGGTTGAGGTTAGGCTGGTGAAGATGTACTTGAGACTCTTGTGATCGTGAAAATGTCCACTTTCCTTCCCAACAAGAGATGTCTCCACGTAATCAATGCATGGACAATCGCCGCCAACTCAAGATCGTGGAGGGGGTAGTTCTTCTGGCTTCAATCAGAGAGGTATAAGCCACAACTCTCTTCTCTTGCATTAACACAGACCGAGACCTTGAAGAGAAGCATCAAAACTTCATAAGGCTTGGATTCATCAGAGGAGTCAAGAGCTGTGACGAGTTTTCTTTGAGGGTTTTGAAAGCAACGCCACACCTGGAGACCGATATACTTCACCCGCTTCCGAGAAGGTTGGAAAGAGGCTTTGCAATCTTGGAGAAGTTCTCAACGAACTTCGCAATAGCTTGCAAGACCAAGAAAGTGAGCGCTTGACATTCCGAGGAGGTTCCCAATTCACAATTGGACACCTTCTGATCAAGATGCCTTGGCAAGATGATATGACCAAGATAAAGCACTTCATCAAGCCAAATTCACATTTGGAGAACTTAGCATAGAATTGGTACTCGAGCTTGTCTAGCACCAATCGCAAATGTTTGGCATGATCCTTCTTATTCTTGGAGAAGACCAAAATATCATCAAGATAGACCAAGACTAATTCATTGGTGTAGGGATTGAATATGAAGTTCATCATCCGAGAGAAAGTTGGAGGAGCATTGACGAGGCCGAAAGACATGACAAGATATTCATAAGAACCAAAGCTTGTTCTAATGCTGTCTTGGGAATATCTTGTTCACGAATGCAACTGATGATACCCCAACGGGTCAAGCTTGAGAACATCAGAGCACCTTTGAGTTGCTCAAAAGCTCATTGATGTTGGGAAGTGGATACTTGTTCTTGATTGTCTTCTTATTCAATGGACGGTAATCGACACAAAGTCGGTCCGAGCCATCCTTCTTCCGGACAAAAAGAACACCACAACCCCAAGGAGATGAACTCGGTCCGATCAAACCCAGACGCCTTGTTCATCGAAGCTGCTTCTTCAATTCCTTCAGCTCATCAGTCCAAGCTTGTATGGACGCTTGAAACGGGTTCAAGGTCGCTCAAGATCGATAACTAACTCAACCGCCGATGAGGAGGCATACCCGAAGCTCTTCCGAAAGACATCTTGGTACTCACAAACGATCGAATCGGAGATGGCATTCAATTCGCCTTCTCATTGAGAGAAAACAACCAATGGTTTCATCACGAGAGGCATAGATGATCACATCATTAGAAGAATGAGTCAATTGAATTTCGGCAGCACAATCAATTTGAGCTTTGTGCCGATAAAGCCACCCATTCCGAGAATAAGATCAATATCCGAGTCACCAAGGACAATGGTTTAGCCAAAACCTATAATCGCCCATCTTGATAGAAACATCCGACATAATTATTAGCTCATATGCTTACCCGGGGACACAATTGATAAGGAACTAGGCAACTTTGATAACCAATTCATGCTTAGATGCAAATGGTCTTGAGATGAAACAATGCGATGCACCAAGATCAAATAAGACTTTGCAGAATATCATTAACGGAGATTACCCAATATCACATCAAGATTCCTTCCGCTTGAGCTGCATTCATCATATTGACCTTGGCATGATTTGGATTATG
>JAHIAM010017318.1:0-16707 GCA_021605205.1 Aegilops longissima | reverse complement strand
AACTTATCTTGGCCCGGAGTCGACCTTGTGCGCGCCTGCACTCATGCTTCGACGGTCGAGGTAGCTTGGTTAGCCCGTGCAGCCTCCCTCTCTTCTCCACGCCTTCTATGTGCTCTACGCCTCGGTTCCGCCCGAGAGCTCACCCACGTATGCTGTGTCACATGCCATGGTCAACGCCGGTGACACTACAAAAAATACACTTCCGTGATGATATGTGTTTGTCACAAGAGGTCACGTCATCATGCATGTACATCCATGACAAATTTATACGTAATCAAGATAGTCATACATGTGCTGTCGAGAAGTGTTCCATGACATTACCAAAATTATCATCGGAAGTTCCACTTCCATGACGATAAATCGCAACCAGCAAGCTTATCAAGGGTGACCACACGGGCATCCACCATAACGGAATGCCGTTGTTATCGGGTTCCGGGTTTTGATCCGATAACTCAATGCCTCGACCAATGGGGATTTTCCACGGTAAAATCATCATTGGCCGGAGGAAACACGCGGCTCACCGCTGGGACAGATGTCATCCACTCATTGGACCCAAAGAGCCTATGATACGCCGAATGTGGCACGGCCCAAAGAGGCCCATATAGGTTAAAAAGAACCCACCAAAGGCCCGTGAGTACTTATCAGTACTAGGGCCACCAATAATGCATCGCTTAATAAAGGCCCATTTACACCCGCCGATCTCGCCCGTAATTGTTCGCCAATATTTGGGCCCATTTACGCCGGCCATCCGCCCGAATTGTTCGTAATATTTGGGCCCAATTACAGCCTAGTGACTTTCGCCCGTTAGAGGCCCGATGTAGACATGGGCCCATTTCAGTCCGGTGACTTTCGCCCGGAATGTCCTGTCGCCCATGGGCCATATATGGTCCGACGGGACATCGGCCCACTAACGCCCGTGATAAAAGTGGACGTAAGCCCAACGTGACTTTGGGCCTTAAAGGCCTATCGCATAATTCGCCCGTTGATGTCAGATTTTAAGCCGCCTCTTAAAGGCCCATGATATCAAGGCCAACTAGGCCCGAGATATGTTTCGCCCGGTAATCGCCGCGATATAATCGGCCCAAAAGGCCCGGCCACATTTCACTCGTCAAGGCCCGTCACGCCTAGTGAAAATTGAGGCCCAATATGATTTTCAGCCGCTAAAGGCCATGGTTTCATCTCGGCCGAACAGGCCAAGACAATATTCAGATGTTAATGGCCCAACGCACTCGGCCAAACTAAGCCTGGTCCACAAAAGGCCCAACTAAAATATAGGCCGGTAAGATGTGGGCCTCACAAAGTGTGAGGCCCCAATCATTCGGCGCAAGAAAGATGGCAGCCGCCCAAGTGCCCGCTAAACACCAAAGCAAGTTAGAGGCAATGTTTCGCCGCCGCCTACATCTGATTTTTTTTCAGATAACTAATGATGGCAGAATTAGTAGGAATTTAGAACAAACCTACTATACAATAAAGAAATTACTTACATAGTAACTAAGAATAAACCTACAAGTATACAATAAAGGATTTATGGTATATTACATCCACTGGCATTGAAGTTCACCACCAAGGATCATAAAGCGAAGAAGAAGCATTACAAAAATCGGGCACCATTGCAAAGGTAAAAAATAATACGAACGACCACTTCCAAGATAGTTCAACAAAGGTTAGCCTTGTTTGGGAACTGCTAAGAAGGTGTGAGACCGCCTAGCATGTCGGTCATAGCTTCCTGTGTGTAGTTGTTTAGTGATGAGGTTCTCATTGGTGTTCTCCGCAATCTTTCTTAGAGATAGGACTTCAAGTCGAAGTTGAGTTGCGTAATGCCTTTCGCTAGAACTTGGGACTAAAGAAGTCGAACTGATTCGCATAACGAATTATGTGAGCTTGTCTCGACGCGTCTCAAGTAACTTGAACACCGTGATCAAGACAAGACTTTGGGGTTGTCTCGCTATCTTCAAGATATTTTGCCTTCTTTGCTGCAATATATGTTGGGTTTGTCCACAGCTTTCACAGACATGTGCATGCCATCGTGCATATCACCCCGAAACAAAGGTAGAGATGACAGTTTTTGCAATGTATAAACAAAGATGATAATCGTGTCAAATTCCATCCAATTTCAAATTAGAAAATAAAGAGTAAGTTCAAAATATAAATAGCATAATTTGGCATTGTTCATAATGCGGGAGCTTCACCACACCATCGATTACCATGTCAACATAACAAGCATAGATGAAGGGCAAAAAAATCATTGTATCTATTTTGGTTAATGTTCATGGCATGTTGTTCATATCATCACCACATCAAGAAGATAAAACAGAGATGAAAAGGTGCAAACATGGGCTGCTTCACCACAACCGGATTATAGATCCACAAAACAAGCATACATATAGGGAGTATTGAGTAATGTGCATGGTATGAATATGAATTTGGTTTTACAAGTAAAACTTAGAACTTACTTGCCTTAGAACATGCATTTTGTAGAAACAAGAAACTAAACAACAAAGAAACGATAGAGTATGAGCAAATTAAAAGCAGCTGAGGATAAAGGCTTTAGAAGGACTGACTTACATTAAGTAACACCGGCTTTATAATGCCCTTCTCCATGTCAAGGGAAGGATAACTCAAGAATTTCAGCACGTAATCTTCTTTGTAAGCATTGCATGTACTCTACATTTTGTAGAGAGTAAATATAGATATGATAATACCGAAGGGATAGAGGATAATGAAGATTAGATGCAATTGATGCTACATAATCAACTACCAATCCTCGAAGTACAAGCATTACATGACAAATGTACCGACAAGAGCAATGGGCTACACTTCCGACCGGCATTGTTCGGTATTCTACTTTTGGTAAGATTAAATATAGATCTGATCTTTTTAGTAAAGGTGGGCTTAGGGGATAAGAGCAATGCTACAAATGAACCAATCCTCTTCCCATAATACAAGAGTGTTTTGAACACCGTGTACTGCATAACATTCTTATATTATTGGACGGAGGGAGTAGCTGTAATGTAAGTACAGTGATAGACCATGCTCACCTTATAAGAGGACGCAGAGCTAAACCTCTTAAAAGCATTGGGTTGATTCTAAATTTATGTAAGAGTCCATACAGATCTTATAATGTCCACCAAATGGACGATAACGAGGCTAACATGTGCAGTGATGCTACATAATCAAACAGCTATGAAAGTAAGTATGGTCATACAGGGCAAGAGGTACTCACAAGAGCAATGCAAGCAGATAGTTGCAGATTCTGGTCCCTTGAGAACGAATGTTCTTCCGCTAACGCTTATCGCAAGTGAGACGTTAAGACAAATGCGAAATGTAGTTCAAATTGTGATGTGATATCATACATAGTACCTTACGCTGCAGCCGAGACCAATGTGTAACAAGATTATTCCCATCATCGGATAAATGTAGCACCGAGACTTTACAAATTTCGCTTAGAGGCTTGCCATCGGCGCGCTTGCCTCGTAGGAATGATATTCATCAACGAGTGCTTGAAAAGCACAACCAACCCTTGCTCGCCTTCAAATCAGTTTGGTCCTCGCCATTTAAAAGAATGAAATCTTGTGCTTCTTGTCAGCCAGAAACATATGCAGAATGACCATGAATAACATTAGTACATTACTTACACGAAGTTGCGGAGGAAGACCAAAATTGTTCTGGTTCGGGTATAATCTTTCCATGAAGGAAAGATGCAAAAGTTCCCGACAACAATATAAGTTTTGTCTTCTAAACTTGGAAGAAATGGAACCGGGTCCTATTTGCTGCAATTGGGGCTCTCTCGTTCAAAAAGGGATTTGGCAACCGGATTTGGTGTACTTTTTGCTGGAATGGGGTTTTGCATCGAGAGCGGTGCTATGTCAACCGGCATAATCATAATGTTTGTGCAGCTTGGGGTCTCCGAGTTGGGGCATCGAAATGACCAAAGTAGTAGGGCTAGAGTCTGCTAGAGTTGGGGTGTTTTGTGGGCCGTGATATTGCAACTACACCTAATGGGCTATTTGATTTATCAGTGCCACTACCTTTTCCAAATACTTTGCTTGTGCTCCTCCACGATCAGCAATCGCCTCTTCCTTTTGAACGCTCGATACACAAGAACAACCATTTGAATGGATAAATATGGTATGATGAAGATGGAATATGTACGAAAATGGATAGGCAGGTCGTATTCACATAACGATGTGTAAATTAAGCTAATGGCGTTCAAAAAGTAGAAGCAATGCAAAGCATCGCCAAGATATGTGTGACAAATATAACCTTGAAAGTTAGAGCAAGCACCTTGATGGGTGAATAAGATAGGGAATCTTCCTCACTCCTCCACTAGGGAGCTACATTGACTTAGGTCTCCCTCAGCTCGTAATCACTGTTAGGATCATATTCTCGAGCATGAATCAAGAGGTGGAGAGCGCTTGCATTGCATTGCATCCACTTGATTTCATCCTTAATGCCAAGTTTGAACCATGGCATTGTTCCGCTTTATTCTTTTCATGCACGCAAGCTCATAATCATTATGATGCTGTTCGAATATGAGATTCATGAAAACATAAAAGTAGTCAATTATCTATGGAATGCATTGTGGATTCAACTCAAGAGTGTCTCCCTATAAACCCCCATATGCAAAGTTCACCCCCAACCGGTGACTGCATCACACACGTAAATACAAACCCTTATGTCTCTATAACAGGCAACACATTTCAAAACTGAAGTAGGAACATTAGAATTATATGAAATTGGATTTGAACAAATAAACTAAGGAATTATGAGTGGCATAATGTTTAGCTTCAAGGGTGGAGGTTGGTAGTGGCACAAAGCAAGTAGGCAGATTGTATTCCATGTAAAAGATCGAAACCTATGTAAAAGCTGGAAATGACACTTTTCTATACAATGAGTGTTCATTGCCCACACATGATGGAAGAGATCACATAGAGAAATACTATTCACTCATGGCTACTTGCAAAGATAGAAACAGGGTGGTCCACCCTAAAAGAATATTGACAACAAATATGACAAGGCAAGCATAGATGTAGTGAATCAATCATTTACTTGTGAGCTTACTAGGACAAGTATGCAGAATTGTAACCAGAAGAGACCGTCCAAAATCTAAATCAAGAAGTTTGTCTAGCACTTATTGTTTTTTAATCAACGGAATAATTGATATTATATGAATGAGTAAGAAAGATAAGTATAATTTTAACAAACCTGGCTTAAGTAGTAATCGGTCAATGTCACTACGACCAACAATCCAAAATGACTAGTGCATGTTCCTAGGGCCGAATTTTGAAAACCCCGTGAACTTTACAGGTACTAAAGATTACCAAATACATCTCAACCATTAAGTGTAGGTAGCATCGAGCACACAACAAACCCTAATGAAAGTCATGCCTAATGAGTAATGAATCAATTAGAAAATGGGTGATGAGGAGTGGTGCGAAAGTGTTGAGGACTTATCTCAGATAAATCGGGTTGGCTTAGTGGGTGCTGCACGCCCGAGCTCGAACGGACCGGAAGGTAGGCACGGGCCGCCCGGCAGCGGCGCTGTTGGGCGAGCGGCTCATGACCTCCTTATTCGGCCTCCTCCTAGAGTCATGTCATCCAGGACGGCAAGTCGCCAGGAGGCAAAGGCGGGAAGTAGTAGAGATCGGAAGCGCAGCGAAGAGGGAATCGGGCCGGACACCTAAAATCCCATTGTGGTCGCCCACCGTGGGCACCCAGAGATACACACCCGAGCTTAATTTAACATGCATTTTTGAAACTAATTTAGGAACATTTGGTTGACCAATTAAACAAATCTGTTTTAATAATATCGATTCAGATTTGAACAACTAAGCTTGTTTAGCTTGATAGGTCGAGAGTGCTATTATGACACGAAGCACGATTCGATCGGATAGTGATCAAAAGGGGAAATCGGAGAAATGATATTTAGCAGCCATTGTTTGCTTCAACTAAGAACTAAACTTAAGAGCTGAAAAGAAATAGAGTAACCAAGTTAAGATCTATTTTCTGGTTGAGATCAAAAGTTGAGGAGATATGAAGTACCACCTTCTGGCGGGCCGTAGGCATCGGGGTGTGATGGTGCCGATGGCATTGAAGCAAATCGTGATGGTAGACGGTGCATCTAGGGATAAGTCCGCTATGTGGAAGAGAAGGTGTGAGTGACCCGCAAAGAGGAGATGGCACCGGAAAGCGAGAGGACGGATGCAAGGCTCTTGGTCCTGTCAGCGGATGAGAAACGCCCATCTCTAGTAGTGGACGACACCGCCTTGGTAGGCGCCCGCATGGTGGAGGACGATGGCGATGGATGTGGTGGAGGACGGCGGCAATGGATTGGTGGAGGACGGAGGATGGATGGGTGGCGGACGGAGGTGGTGTTCTAGCGCCGGACGGTGTATGAATGGGAAAATGGAGGAGAGGTACGGAAACCGTTTCGCCTCAAATATGGGAAAGTTACTTAACTTAGCCCCATTTAAAATTTGGACGCCTCTGGTTGGGGATACGACGAATATCGATCTCGCCAATATTTTCCCTGAGCGATTTCGGTGAGGAGAGGGTGGTTGGGCCCACTGTATGAACAGGTGATGTGTAGGGCGGTCATGTCACATCCGAAAGTGAAGTTACAAACCTGCCCCTATTGAAAATATTTCCTACATCGATTTCGGCCGAGTCGAGTTTGTTTTGCCGCCCACCGGTATGAATGGGGAAATGGAGGGAGAAAAGAGGTCTTTCGGACGAGCTTGAATCAAATGTGTTTTGTATCCCATGTTTGGCGCCCATCATGTCGGAATGGGCTCAGAGGCGGTCGTGTCCCGCCTTATTGAAGTTACTATCCTACCCCTATTTAGAGCAGGAAATCGGGCCGATGGATTGTCCGTAATGGGTAGACAGTAATTTCCATCTCCCAAACACTTGGCTTCGGCAGCTAACATTGGGAGTGGACATTTTGCCGCTTCTTTCAATTTTGGGACAATAAGCATCCACGCTAATTCTGCAACTAAATTAATCCATTTTGTATTCCTATACAAATCTTTATAAATCATTCTATGTGTTTTTATATATCTTCAAAAGGACGAAAAGATGTATTCCATCATATATGAATATGGTTTACAAATGCCGATACTCAAATTCGAAGCTAGAATCCAGTTTAAGGTGAATTAATATTTGGAACACTTCATGTCCAACTCAAATGTCACACGCAAAGATAATGTGTACTCCCATTTAGATATGTCACAAGCATGTATCAAGATTCAAATACCGAAAGTGAATCAACCAAGAATGTACACAACTAATGATATATAAACACTTATAGAGTATATGGATCAATAATATCAACTAACATACATAAGCCGTCACTGTTTTTTTTTGCTACAACAATATCCTTTTTAGCAAGCTACTACACCATCTTGGCCCTTTCCGAGCGTCCACTTATGGTCCATCTATACTACTATTATTGCTGAATGCACATTCAGCCCGATTGGCATATTTGTAGGTCTAGCACAGCAATCAAAATGAAATGTCTCCAGTCTTATCAATTAATACGACTTGTGCTCAAATAAAATTACAAACCAAAACCAAAAACAAAAAAATTATTACATGATCTCTAAAACAAATGGTTTGATTGATTACATGAACAAACAACACAAAGGTTATTCAATGATGGAAAGAACATTTCACCTATGATTTACCAAGTGGGAATTTAATTTCCTTTTTCCTTCAGACCTTAACAATGTGGTCAGCCTCAGCTTGCTTCGCTTTGAAATCCACCAAATATTTAATGGTTGTCTTGAGTACGCTATCGATTGTGCTGTTTGCTTCCTCAACATGTCAACTTCATCTCTAAGTCGAAGAAAATCTCTTTCTACCACTAGTTTAGCCTCTAGAGCATCAAGCAGTTGGCAATTCATAATGCATGATTGGGCGTGATCGCAGGATGATACAACGTCCATGGGGACCTTGCTTTTGATCTTGGGCTAACCTGTTTTGCCATTAAAGTTTCGATTGATTCAAAAGTTGAAGTTAGCAAAACATCTCAACTGGAGTTATAACAAGCAAACTAGTTAAACAAACAAGGAATTAAAGAGTTTCAATTCGATGTTGAAAAGTAGTTATTAACATCATTGTAACCCGTTGTTGCAGCAGCAAAGTAGTTAAACAAACAAGTAGCTATTTAAGTTCGGCAAACAGTAATTCTTAACAGAAGTATCAAACACATAATAGGTGCAGTCTATAATAGGATTAATGTGTGGCATTATGTAATCAGAGCAAACTAAATTAAGCCAAGCAACATAATTGAACAATTTTGCAATAAGTGGCTAACTAAAATTCGAGAAGCTGTAACCAAACTTACGCTAGTTCTTTGTACAGCACACCGCAACTTCTTTTTTGCTTACAAGGTTGTACGAAGGAGTCCATGGCATCAATTGCTTGATACCAGTCCCAATATTCTTTCTTCCCACAATCGCATTGGTAAGTCGAATGGTTAATCTGGTAAGATGGTGCATCCTTGATATGTTATATGAGGACGTAGTCGACTAGTTGTAGCCACACACATCACAATCGGCTTTATCTGATATTTCATGCGACATTTTGGCATATCGAGATCTAAGCAATCTACAATAGGATGAAAAGATCGGCATCCTTCACATTATTGGCTAATCAGTTCATAGAAACAAGCAATTCAACCATTCTGTGGGTAAATCAAAAGAGCCACTGAATATTTTTCACTACCCCATCATACACGCAAAAGGGGCGACGCCACCATAGGGGCTGGTATAGGCGGCCTGGTGGCTCGGAAGTGTGCACCTAGTTTGAGTCAGTCTGTGTGTTCGCTCCAACGCATTTGAGCAGTGCAATGTAAAAAATGAAGAAAATGTTTCAATTTGATAGGCCAATAACATAAGTGCAAGGCAGGCCCTATAGCAGGCTCAAGGCCCAAACGAAGCGCCTCCCATATCGACGACACAAGAAAAATCCCAATTCATCCGCCTCCACCTCCACCTGTTTGTTCCTAACCTAGCCGCCGACATGTATCGACACAAGCATTTCTCGCTCCTCTGGAGGGCGTCTCCGGCTTCAAGCTTAACGGAAGGACAAGAAGATGAAGATCCAACCTCGGGTGTAACTGCGTGGGAGGCAAGCAAGGCAACACGGGCATGGCATCGAGCTTATGAAACGGACAACAGAGCTTGCAAGAGTAGCATGCGCAACGAAAGTGTACATCACATCCCTGATTATATCTAATTCAACTCTTCAATTTCTGGCCAATAGTTAAACATGGCGGTGTTGTAAAACTGCTTGTATGTAGGGAATCTATGAGAAAATGAAACCAATTTCTACTTATTTTATAACTCCCCAATCAATAATGAACTAATAATCTGATGTATCTAATCAAGTTTCCGTGCAAACATCCAAGCTCATGTTGTTCTTGGAGCTCAAGTGTCTAATGAACACGCTAATGAAGGATTTGATGCAAAAATTTTACATGCTCCGGTGATGAACATATAGTGTCTAATGAGGCATCTAATGCAAGCATTTTGCAAGCTCCCATTGAAGGATTTAGTGTCTAATGATGATCTGCTATGTTGAGAGACATAGAGATTTGCGGCATTGATGACAAGCAAATTATAGTGCATTTTCATGGCTTGAGGAAAGTCGAGGCCATCTACCGTAAAGTCCCTCGATCATGACAACTAGCATAAATACTTTTTAATCTGTTGTTTGAAACTATTGGCATATTGTGCAGGATAGATATATTGATATGCAGTTATGACCGGTTATAGGTGCAATTACACTTCGATATTTTCAGCCAGTAACTAATAATTCAAGGTAAACCATGTTTGTAGTCCTTGTACACCATGTTGCATTTTGTGTTTTTTGGTGCTTGCATCATTTAGTGTTTATAATCTGAACTACTTTGGATCATTAGCTGGTTTTCAAAGTGCATGTAGCTTCACATTTCTCAAGTTATGTTGATTTCGAGTGCAAGTGCCTTCGTTTTTTAAGTTAAATGTTCGCCGGTAACTTGAATTCGTGGATCCGCCACCACACAAATCATACACGAATGGCCAGATGAATTAAATGAAATGCGTGGACTTACGCTAGCTCGCTGTACGTGCTCACTACGCTCCGCTTGCTTGGGATGTTCCATGTACAAGTCCATGTTACCACTTGCTTGGATGTGCGTGTCTTGTGCTCCTTGCATCCCCTCTGCATTTTTGACACGGTGAATGGCTGATCAAATAAGAGGAATCGACCTTGCTGTTGTACCAGAGGACGATACTTACAAGGTTATACGGGTGGGATGTTACCAGATCCCGTAGCCGCCATGCTTCGCTAAAAATGGATTTGCTTGTTTCAGATGATATCTCTAGAAGAAATAAGAGTTAAAGTCGAGTTGATAGGCGTAAGCAAGAGAGCAATGAAAGGATATCCAAACATTGCGGAAAAAGGCACAAGGGAGTGATGTGGATACCTAGTCCGGGCCGGCATTTGGGCATGCTCGCTTAGCTAGAGGCGGGTAACTTTAGAGCCATTGAGGGTGACGCACGGCCTATTGGCCGCGCACGGATGTAGATCTTGAGTGGCAGCGAGCGCTATGATGCGGTGGACGAGACCTGCAGAAGCCCCCCGCCTCGGGGTGGAAGGCGCGAGATGTTCTCGTGAAGTAGCCCCGTGAGCTGGGAGACGGGCGCGGTGAAGCGCACTGATCCGGTGGAAGTCGGTGTCTGGAGGCACGCGGTTAGGTGGTCGACGTTGTGGTGGGCCACCCGGCGGTGGACGAGGGCGAGATGAGGTAGCTCGTGGGTGGTGAAGCGCAACTGCGTTTCATCCATCGCCCAACATAGAGGTGGGGAAAGAGGCGAGACGAGGAGTGATTCAACTTTGCTTGGTTGGCGCTAATTAGGGATTTGAGCAACTGCCGGAAGGGGACGTGGAGAAGGGAGATTTGTAGGGCTAGAATTGGGGCCCAGATATTTCAATCCAAAGTGGAAGCGTGAACTTATTTTGTCGCCGCCCTTTTTTGGGGGGGAGGAGGAGGGAGGGGGGGGTGGCTGGTGCTACGATCCGTCCGACACGCCACCACCACGACACAACCCCTGGTGCGCCTACATTTGAGAATGCAAACGAATCTTCTTTGATTTGCAAACGAATCTGCATGTATTACCTGCCCGTGTTTTCCTTGCAATAATTAGTCATTCAAACGAGATACTATAAATTAATTAATGGGAGTTATTTGAAAAAAAATCGAAAAGGTATCCATGCTAACGTGGATTAGAGTGTGTCACATAATTAGTTATTTGAATTAGAGTGTGTCACATAGTGATCTCCAATTCTAACGTGGATTTTGCATTTCACCGTATCCACTACTTTTTAAACAAATTCATATGTATATGATGAACACCATGGTAGTGAGAAAACTTTTGGATGGATTCAAACATATAACCTCAAAATAGCACAACAAATCGAGTCAATGTCAACTTTTTGAAACCTAGTATGGCACAATTCAAATAATTACCCATATGCATGGTCTTCAGTTCAAATCTACAATGTACAATCAATTGAAACATCGATATTAAGTCTGGTACTATCTACATTCAAATGTTGTTTTTAGCCCCCTCAAGACACGCCATACTTCCTCAGACGGTCAATCTTCCTCTCCTAACCACCTTAGGAAGCTATCGGTTTCAAAACATCCATTCTTTCTCCCATGTTTCGATCTCTAACTCTCTCAACTACACAACCCCTTTTTCCACTGACATTAAATGTATTTACCTCACACCCGCCATTGCACCCCATGCCGAGCTCTCTCTCTCCCTCTCCTCCCACCTCTCCGCTTAAATACATGCATTGCCTATCTAGCCTCTAACCTCTCGTAGCACGACGCACGCTTGTTCATCTAGGTCACCCTCAAGACTGCCTCACTTTCTTCTCAGACGGCGGGCCACACTCGCTCAATCTCGCCTTTTATCCGAGTCTTGTTTAACTCGCTTTTTTCACACACAAATGATATATCTCCCTGTTCGGCCTCGATCGACACACTCTAGACTCTCTCACACAGATTGTCTATCTAGGTCAGTCCATCAAGCCGCCCCACTCTTTTGACCTCATGGGGCCACGCCCGCCTCTCTCTCTCCTCCTCTCTCTCTGTATGTCTTGATTGACCTCCTTTTCTCGGACAAAATGATATATCACCATGTTTGAGCCCAATTCGACTTATTCACATTGTATACTCTCTCACAATTGTCTATCTAGGTCACCTTCTCCAACTCGACCTTGCTTCCTCCCACGCACAAAATATATCTACACGCTTGTGACAGGATCATCTCTCAAGCTCTATCTTATAGCCCTCACCCTTGCCAAAAGCTCAATTGGACAATATCTCTCCAAAGCATATATATTTGTTCCATGAATGTCGGACCACACTCACTTTGTCTCTTCTATCTATATCTCTCGATTGACCTTGCTTTCACCCGGTATCTTCCACACATTGAAGCTACCTTCCATTCCTCGCAGCCGGAGCTATTTACATTGAGGGCACTCCAAACTTGGATTAATTTGTGTAGGCATTTATTCCGGTCGGTTTAGATTATATTTTCGTAGCATTCGCCCACAACTACTCAAACACCGCTGTAACCCCCGCAACTCCCCTAGTTGATTTCCCGCCGGTCATCACTTCTTGCACGCATTTCTCGCCTTCAATGTCGCACCATGGTATTATTACAAAAACTCAGTTTTTCTTTTAATTATTGTAAATAAGCTACAAAACTACACACCAATAGTCCACTTGAATGGAACAAATTTGGACCCATAAATTAAAGTGCTACAAACCTACACACCGAGGGGCCCACATGTCATGAAACAAATTTCACCCATATACAAATTAAAAATAAAGGACGAGGATCGAACATGCCACTGTGGCCTTCAAGCCGACGTCAATAGGCAACATAATGAGAACAGTAATGTTTGTTGTACCTCCCTTTGTTCACATAATGCTTTTTATATTACCACAGCCTATTTAATTGATAACATGTAATATTATTTTTAGTACTATTCCTTCACTTACCGATGGGTTCCATGTGTGCTCTCTCTCTCCTCCTTCTCGCTTAGACGCACGGCAAACACGAAGAACTCAAGGGCGATGTTGCCATTGACCATATCTGGACGCATTCATAAGTTACGCACCAATTTCACGTGTAGCAGACTAGTCCAGGTATTGCAATGCACGCATTTGGAAGTATATTATGCGCGGATATTGTTGGAAATTATTTATGCAGCGTTATGTGATTAGCATTTTTGGCATGAAATTAATCGCACGCTTAAACATGTTGAATGCTCGATAAGAAGCAATCTAGGTCGTTGGATGACAGGAATACATGTGGCTTGATGATGCTTTATATTTAATTTGATACGGCCTAGCGAACATTCAATCGATCAAACCATAGATTTCGCTCGTCACTCCCAACTTCAAATTATACAACGATCGATCTAAAATAAACGAATGATAAACGCTCGTTTTTACATGGCAATCCGAACGCTTTCATGGCAATTTAGATTACGCGGGCGGCGGGCGGGCGTTTTGGCGTGGAAGCGCTGCATGGCGATTGCCGGGCCATCGATCGACGGGCGACGGCGCGCCTTTGCGCCGCAGCTGCGATCGGACGTTGTTCCAGCTTCACCAAGGCTGCCAATGTTCGACTTCGCCCCGAGCCAGTCAACTGGCGGGAGGAGGCGATCGCGCAGGTAAGGAAGCGGTCGACACGCACCATCCATGCCGCCGGGGCACCGCACCCGGGGACAAGGCCAACGGCACGGCGGAGACATTCGCACGGCACCGCACGGCATGCACATCGCAGCACGCCAGGCGCAGCGCCGTCAGTGCAGGCATGGCGGCATGCGCTGCAGCACGCCAAGCGCGCGCGCCGCAGTGACGGGCGCGCGAAAGTCGGGCGGACCTTGTGGAACCCCGTGGCATCAAGCTCGGCGACAATGGTGCCCCAGCCCATCAATGCCACAGGATGGGCGCTGGCGCTGTCGGGCGACGGAGCCGAACGGAGCGGGACAGCGCGCATCTTCCCGCAAGGGCCAAGCTCGCCCCAAAGCGCCTTTATGTTCTTGAGACTCACCGGTGTCTTCTCAGAAACCGAAGACTAAGGGCAGACCATCGGATGCGCCATGGCGATGTTTAGGCCGCTGGTTGGAGGTAGACGAGAGAATCGGAGAGGAAGAGAGAAGATTGTAGCGATATCGGTAAGGGGTTGATTTTAAACCGCGGCCGGGCGCCATTAAAAGTGGGAGCAGTTGGGACGAAGGTGGGCGGCGGAGCTCGGTCAAAGGGCTCGCCCCGTGAGCCTCGCATCGTCGCCGACGCCCCGCCGACTCACACGCTTGTTCGGACGCACCTGCCATGAGAAGCGGACTGTTGGGCACATAAACGCCTACGTTTCAATAGTGAAAGCGTCGCTTTAACGTGATGTGTCTTTGTTCCAAAATACCTTGGCTCTTCATTTGTGCAACTTGTTATAAGCAGCTTGTCTCAAATTGAAGAAAAATTAGAAGTAATATTTGTATATCACGTGACCATGCTCAGTTTCAAGAATTTATGGTCATTTTGATTTTCTGAAATTTAAGATCCAGGATTCAAACAATATCATAACCTGATCATGCAATAAATTTTCAAGCCATACATCGTCATGTTGTATTTCTTAAGAAAGGATTTGGTCAAACATTTTGCTTAGTTAGACTTTTAGACAAGTTATATATGCAGAGAAAAGGATAATCCTCCATACCAAGTGGATTGCCCGATATATTAACTCAAGTACTAGGCACAACAAACGGGCCTCAATTCTATGCTCATCCCGATGTAGTAGTGGTAGTATTAGGCAATGCAGTTGACGGGTGACCTTGGCGAGTGGCATCGGGAATTGAACTGCTTTCGCACGGTAGGTAACGAGGTTCAGTTACTTTTTAAACACTGTTGTCTAGTTACTAAAGCATCCCTCCATTGTTCATCGGTAGTCATTATGGACCGGGACATGAGGGGAATTTCCTAGGGCTGGAATTCGCGCCAGATATTTTGAATCGAAACGCGGAGGCTCGACGGGTTAGATGTTTAATTGCGATTACCACCACCGTAAGGACACGAGGCCAGTTTTTTTTTTTTTTAGGATCAACACGAGCCAAGGTCTGGCTGGTACCTGGGTCCTACCATTCGAGAATACGAAGGAACCTTTAATTGCCGAACTAATCTATGTGTATTACAATGCCCGTATTTTCCTTGCAAATACTAATCTCAACGTGGTAATTGATTTATGATGAGTTGTTTAATTAGAGTGAGTTTGTGATATAGTGATCTCAACGTGGATTTCACATTTCATGGTATCCTCTAAGTTTTTCAATGCAAATTCAAATTTAAGATGAACAATATGGAGGTGAGAAAACTTTGTATGTATCAAAATGACCACACACACACACACACACACACACACACACACACACACACACACACACACACACACACACACACGACACCCACACACAAACACAACAACAATCCAATAAGTATAGTGCATCTATTTTTCCAAACCATGCATGTATGACATGAATTAAAAATTTTCTTCCTTTAATATTAGTCTTTTAGAGATTTCAAACACTACATAAGAGTAAAATGAGTGAATCTACACTCTAAAATATGTCTATATACATCCGTATGCACCCACTTGAAATCTCTAAAAGACTAATATTTAGGAACAAGGAGTAAAATGTAAGACATGCATGGTCCTCAATTCAATATTTAAAACGAACATGAAACTGAAACATGAATATTAAGTCTAGTACTACAAGACATGCAAATGTTGTGTTTAATTAGGCGGAGTATGATTGTCGGGGTCACCCCACCTTAGATAAAATTGTGAAGCTCTTAGGGTTGTTTAGATTATATTTGTCCCCACCTCCCAACCACCGATTGGTTTGCACCCCCACCCTCCTCCCCGGAGAATATCATGTGCCCACATACCTTAGATGCTATATGCATACGAGTTGCTTGGAGCTTGTAGATCTGAGATATAGCAACTCACATGATGTCTTAATTTTTACAGAAACCTTGATGAGTTTGAGAATTGCCACAATTTGTAAAAACTACTCAGATGCCATTGATCCCATATCCAACGACTCGGTCAGACACCGTAGCATCTAAGATGAAGGAGGACATCATATTCTCCGTATGTAAGAATATCATGTGCTACCACACCTTAGATGCTTTGGTGATACAAGCCTTCGGGTTATTGATTTGTGAACCAACGCCTCCTGGTGGTTCAAATGGTTTTTTGCAAAAGCCCCAAAGAGTTCGCCACCGCTTATAAGCACAAAGATTGCTCAGATGCCATTGATCTCAGATCAAACGACTCAAGCTCAGATCACCAGAGCATCCAAGTGCGAGCACCTTATGTTTTCTCGCACGGAGAATATGAGGTGCCCCCGACCGTAGATTCTATGGTGATACGAAGTTCACGGAGATCTAACGCCCAAGAGGAGGTTTGAATGTTTTTGCAATATACCGAGAGTTTGGGAATTGCAGAAAGTACAAGCTTCACGCATGTGCCATCCGATCACTAATCATACGACCTAGATGCTCATATCACCGTAGCGGTAATTGCTACGGGAGCACCTATGAGCAACGGGAGCCGTTGATCCAAGATGCAGGCACACACG
>JAHIAM010017314.1:0-19259 GCA_021605205.1 Aegilops longissima | reverse complement strand
TGGGAAAAAGCCCTAAACGGGGAAGAAATTCGCCGGAGGTCCTATGTCGGGAGGCCCCCACGCACAATCTCCCTTAATGAGCCAGCCTCCAACGAGCCGTAAGTAGAAAGAAAGGAGTTTTATAATGAGGGACATCCTTATTTGTGCTTCGAGGATAACTAAAGTTTTTACCTTGTAGTTCGGATCTCCGCCCTTCGCAGATGAGCTCGCTCGGGGACCTTCGTCCGAGATGATAGAGAGCGAGACGCCCGTCCGGGCGCCATTGATAGGGCGGACGAGCTGAAGTGTCGCCACGAGGGAGCCCCTGCATGGCAAAGCCGGATAGTTCGCGCCAACCGGTAAAGGGCCAAGGATCTGCTTGAGAAGGCGCTTATCTCGTAAGATCAGCATGCATTGATGAGCATGGTGATTGAAAGGATTTCGCTCACCAAGGCGGGTTGCATGATGCCGTCAGAGTTTATCAAGGGGTTTGAGGTACGTAAAATGACACACCTTTTAACAGTTTTGCATATAGAATGCGCTCAGATAGATAGTAGCCCCGAGACTCGTAGGTTGTCGATATCGACAGCGTGCCAGGATCAAAATCGCAGGTTTAAATTCCGCCGTGCGATGCAGGTGGCGGTCGTCCGGGGCCAGCCGGACCGATGGAGTTGCTGAACTAAAGCGGCAACTTGATGTGGCGGATGAAGACATCGCGCTGATCAACAAAGCGCATTTGATGAGTCGCAAGGTAAGTGTTATCACGCTGTCACGCGGTAAGGGAGCCGGGCCACTCCTTACAATATGTGCGTGAAATGCAGATAGTGCCGCCGTGCAGGAGAGTCTTCGGCCGAACTTGCTCAAGCCAAGGAGCAGGCCGAAGGAGTAATGCGGCAGCCTCAAGGCGTGCCGAGGAGTTAGCGGCCGAAGGGCCGCACATCGCCGGAGCAGGGAAGAGATAGCCAAATGGCTGTGAAGTTAAAAGAGGCTACCGACCGCAATGAGGCTTTGGAAGGAGCGCTTAGCGGGCAAGAAGACCTGCGGAAGGCCACCGCCGGCTAAGAATGCCCGCTCGCAATGCGGGCTATGAAGGAAGAGCTGCGCCAAAGCCGGGAGATTGTAGCCGGTAAGCCTTTTCGCTGCGCCAAGGTTCACGGATTCAAAATATGCTCACTGGGCTAACTGTGGTGTCCGGAGGACCTTTATATGGACTTAGCAGCGAAAAGCGCGGATGCCGCAGCATTTTCGCCGGCGATCACCAGACGGAAGAGCTGTTTTGGTCTCAATTCCATAGTCCGAGCGTTTACTTCCTGCGACCGATCGCTTGGCTGAGTGGGCTGAGCTAAATAGGTTGTCCGGCTTGCTATGGCGGATATAGTGACCCATATCCGCCGGATAGGCCCCAGCCAAGAGTTACTTTGGCTTATTGCAGCAATTTCTTGGGGCGGTGCCGCATATCAAGGCGGCGAAGCGTCGGCTCAGATAGAGGGTGCGCGGATGGCGCCGCCCGTGAAGACACATTGGATGAGATGGATGCCACCGCTGTTGCGCACCCCGGTTCGATAATAACCGCCACCCGCCGAGCACTATTTTGGCGGCGTCTGCCTCGGTGCTCGTGGTAATAGAGTCGCAGCGTTTCAAAAATGTTACGCTCGAATGAACGCTTATATGATGTAAAACGATTTTTATGATGTAAGCGCCTTTTATACTTGTGCTCAAGTAATAGAATATCTCCTTTGCGGCCGCTCATGTATAATGTATGTATAACCTCGAAAGATGGCAGTCGTCGGCTTTCAGCCCCACGCACAAGGTGCGGGGTGTTCGCAAAATAGCGCGCTTTCACACTTAATCCGACGCCTCGGTCCTGTAAAGGAGGTGGTAGCGAGCAAACGAGGCAACCGGACTATAATGCTTTATCACTTTCACTTAGCCATGGAGTTCGAGGGTGGGCTACGACATAGCCCCTGGGGCACCGTGCTTCCGAATTGGGCGCCAGATGTGCCGGCCGAAACGGCCTTCACAAAGCGAGGAATCCTAAACATTCCCAAGGTCGATCGAGTGGTTGACCAGCCTCGCTGATCAGATCATGACAGCCGGCCGCTTTTTCATCGAGGTGCTCGCCAAATTTAACTGGGCACAATCGCAGTAGTTCTCCGGAGCCGCTTAGCCGATGATACGGAACGTAAGGCAGCAAAACATGTGAGCCGCAAACCCAACATTTGACCAAAGACATGATTCGAGCTGATGCATATAAGGCCTAACTCGAGACGCCAACACCCCGGAAGGTGTTCGGTCTTTTATAATAGCGGCAAAACAAAGCCCTAAGCCCCTTGTGTCCGTGTATCGGCAGGTTCTTCGGCGCGGCCGATGCCAAAACGCCAGCCTCCACTCGTTATAATGAAAACCAGGGATTATAGCAACAAGAGACAAGAAGAAAGGTTTACGAGGGTCTTAGTCTCGAAAAGAGTCCTGCAACGGGTCCCTTACCGCACGCCCGCTACCGTGTTCTCGCAGCAGTGATCTCGACGGGTGTGCACGCTGTTCATCTCAGAAAAGAGAGGAACTTGGTTGGAAAAGAAATCGCAAGAAAGTGCATAAAAATTGAAATATAGATTAAGAAAGCTGAGCCTATGCTAGCTCATTATGGCTTATATGTGCAAACCCTTGTGAAGGGGTGTGCGGCTAGGTAGCCCCTAGCTTATTTATTCCGGACTTGTCCAGCCGCGGTCCGGGTCTCAGCGACCTTCTATGATGAAACGATGCCACGGGACCGGCATTTTAAGCGTAAGAGACGCGGAATGTGGTATTGTATTGAAGCGGACGAGCTTCTCGTCCCAAAGGTGCTTGATAGCTGGCTTAAGGGCCCGGCGCCACCTTTGAAGGAAGTGCGGCTATGCCGAATTGTAATAGGGTCTATCCTCACTTCTGCGGATTGTGTCCGGATATAGCAGGTTTAAGTCATCGCCACCGCCCATCAACACCGCGCTAATTGCAGTCCGCCTATTATGGGATCCGATATCGTGGCAGTCTATCCTGCGCCCGGATACTTCCGACTAATCCAGATGGTCGAAAGTGATTGGTTTTGACATCCAACCTTGGTCCACTGGGTGGATCGTCCGACACTTGTCTTGGCGAAAAGCCGTGTTGGCTTTCCGTGTTATCACGGAAGCGAAGTTTATCGTTTTGACTTCTTGAGGAAAGTCCTTTGACTTCCGGCTTCACTGGTGGGGCTCTGCCATTGTCCTCGCCATGATCGAGCCCTTGTGTCCGCATTAAGTCTGCCGGACTGTTTAAAACCCAACAATTTCGTTGGTATGGTTTGCGTGCCTTCCGGGTATCGTGGATTTGACATATCCGATCTAAAATTTTGTTTAAATTTGATAGCTCGCTCTCGTTGTCCTTAAGAGGCCGTGGTTTTATTGTCCGCCACGAAGCTTTTGAATCCGGGCGTTGACCGCCGTGTCTCGTGGGCTTTTTTCTTTATTCCGCGCTGATCTTTCCTGCGCCGTGACTTTCCGCTTCCATCTCGATCTCGGATGTACTGGTCGCTGGTGCCGCATCTTGCTAGCTACCGTTTTCTCCTCGCAAAAAGCGCCATGAGGCTTGTTAGCGCGCCATTGTTCTTGGCTTCTTCTGGCCGAGGTGTCCGGCGAGCCATTCGCCCTTGGACGTTGTGTTTAAAAGCTGCTAAGGCTTCGCGTCCCGACAATGACTATTTGGTTCTTTTTGGTAAGGAACCTGTTCCAGAATTTGCGCTACCGACTCTCCGGCTGTTGGGTTATATGACTCAGATCGTCAAGATCCTGGAGGGCGGACATAAGTCCCTTGAAAATTTGTTTAAACGCGCCCTCAAGCTCTTCCCAACTTCCAACAAGTTTTCTCGGGAGGCTTTTGAGCCAATGCCGAGCTGGCCCTTTGAGCTTGAGGGTAGGTATTTTATGGCGTGGAGATCATCTCCTAGCCATGTGTATGTGTAGTATGTAGTCTTCTATCCGCATCTGGGTCTGTTGTGCCGTCAGATGCCTCTATGTTTATGGGTTTAAACCCTGCTGAAATTCATGATCCAAAGACCTCATCGGTGAAACATAGCGGTGTGCGGCGCCTCAGATTTGGGTGTGCCGCTGTCTTCAACACTTGTCGTGGTGTGTTACTTCGGGTCCTCTTTTTGGCCCGTAGATGGACCTAGTTGGCCATCCGCTTTACCAGATTATAATTCGCTTGTGTGCAGCCCCGCTTGTCGCTTTGGGCCTCGCTATCTGCCGCCTATCCGCCAGCGCCTCTTTATTTTTTGACCGTGAAGGCTCGATGGCTTCCTCACAAATTTCGCAGCAACTTGCGCTCGGTAGTTTTTAGTTTGATGGCCATTGCCATATTTGTCTGCGGGTCTTGAATACTTTGCTCCACTTCATTCTCGAGCGTGTCTTCGCTGTTTTGAGCTTCCGCTTCGCTTTCTTCAAACTTCTTGCAAAGGGCGACGAGTTTTTGCGATGTTCTTATGCTCGTGTTGTGGCCGGACTGTTGATTGCTCCGTGAAGGGGTTGATTATCCGCCTGCCCCTGCTTCGTCGTCTCTGGCTTGCCCCGCTCTATCGCTGGGTCGTTAGGAAGGCTGCTTTGATCGAGGCGGACTTAGGGCGCGCTATGCCGCCGCTTTTGGTTCTTTATCGGCGAGATTATCCTCCCGCCGCCCCGTTGTTCCTCGTTATCGCTTCTTCGGGTGTCCACCATGTATATGTCGATGACGAGGTGGTCTTCCAAAGGTCTCGTAGGCACTGGTTCTGGTAGTCTCCGCATCGCCGCCCATACCGCCGATGTCTTCGGAGTCGTAGTCGAGTATGTCGGTTAAATCGCCGACGGTGGCTACGGCGGGTGGTGGTGGATCTGAATTTCTTCGCCATCCGCTGCCCTAACCGCCCCGGCCGTAGTTCGCCAGGCTCTCCGGATAGCGAGAGATGCTTCAATGAATTTATGATATCGCCAAGGGCGAAAAGCCGAAAGATGTCCGCAGCGTGAATTCCATGATCGGGCGCCAATCGGATTCGACCGGCAGGGCGCAGGAGGTTCGGAGTCCGCAGGAGTCCGCACCTCGAGTCATGGGCTTTACGGGACAAGGTAAGTGTTCGCCCATCGCCAGAGAATTGCGGCTCCCGAGGCGGTGTCCAGCCATCCGCCCTCGATTCGAGCGATCGGCTCCGACTATGAGTCGGAGCGATCCGTGCGCCTCCAAGGTGCCGTCCGCGGCAGAGTTAGGTCATGCCCATCGTGACAGCGCGCACGCTGCCGGCCGTGGGCTCGATCCATCGAGGATCAAGTCCCCGCGGATATCGCCGTGAAGTTTAGGCTTCCAAACCTGACCGACGCCAGGGGCGAAGCTTTCGATCTCGCTCCAGATGGCCAAGGAGTTGGCCCACAGCAAAGTCGCCAATACGAAGATCTGTCCGGGAGAAAGGTCTCACCCAGATTGCGCTGTTGTTGATTGAAGAGGCCATCACTTTATCGGTGACGCATACGAGGAACTCTCAATGAAAGCACCAATGTCGGTGTCAAACCGCGGATCTCGGTAGGGGGTCCCGAATCAAGTGCCTAGGCGGATGGTAACAGGAGACAAGGGACACGATGTTTACCTGTGTTCGGGCCTCTTGATGGAGGTAAAACCTCACGCCCCGCTTGATTGATATTGATATTGTGGATGTTTACAAGAGTGGATCTACCACGAGATCAAGGAGGCTAAACCCTAGAAGCTAGCCTATGGTATGATTGTAAGGGTTGTTGTGATTGTTGTCCCACGGACTAAAGCCATCCGGTTTATATAGACACCGGAGAGGGCTAGGGTTACATAGAGTCGGTTACAATGGTAGGAGATCTACATATCCAGACGCCAAGCTTGCCTTCCACGCCAAGGAAAGTCCCATCCCGACACGGGTGAAGTCTTCAATCTTGTATCTTCATAGTCTTGGAGTCCGGCCGATGATGATAGTCCGCAAATGATAGTTCGCTGATGATGGTAGTCCGCTATCCGACACCCCTAATCCAGACTCCTCAACTAGCTATGTCCGGATTCCCATCCTCCATGCCGGATTCCCGCTGAGGAGAGGACGCCACTCAAGCCCTGAACCTAAAGTCAGTAACGGGCTAGATTCATTGGACAACATCCAAGAATCCAAGCTTCCAAGTTCGAAGCCTTGGCCCTTAAGTCTCAGATCGGGCAAGGTTCCAGATTTAATTAAACTTACCACCCAAACATAAGCGACCTATCTCAATTCGCAAGAGCCCGCAAAAAAACAGACACCATTATCGGGCCAGATTCTCCCGTTATGGACATGATAAAGGACCGCCGCGAGGAGGACGTAATCTCATTCTTTGCAATAATTGCACGGACAACGGGATCTCAACGCTTATAAGTCGCCAGACATTACATGTTTTGCCGATTTACGCCCATAGTATGAAAGTATCGTATGGATGGAAAGCTACCGGAAAACCAAGCAAGATTTTGGGACAATCCGCCTGAATACAACCCCAGTCAAATAAAAGGGTGCATCATCGCCAGCACCTAGGTTAAATACCAAAAGCAAAAACCTCTATAGGGAATGGAACCAGATCGAGGGATGGCTCAATGGACCCCTCAGAAATTCATAGTACTGAGGGCGCCACTACAACTCATAGCCTTAGAGCATGTTGGATACTACATAGTGGCCAAAGTGGCTAAGAGCTTCTAGCTCTAGAGCATCAGCCTGTGGATACCAAGACGGTATTAATAGCTTCGAGACTTTCGATCAAATAATATGCGGAAACGAACACTCCGTAGCCTTGCTAAGTCTACCAAGTAGCAAATAATAAACCCATGGAGGACACGGCTATTACCTTTAATGCCGTGATTTAACCTAATTCAACAGCCCGAGCACCACCGATTGGTCCTCGGCCCGATAGTGGAAGGCTTACTACCAAGGTACTCATGGACGGTGGCAGCGGATTGAACCTCATTTACGAGGAAACCCTTCAAAAATGGAAATAGACGGAGCCGCATTGAGCGAAGCAGCACAACCTTTAGAGGAATAATCCTCGGAAGCATGTACAGACAGAAAAATCACACCGATGTGGTGTTCGCATGCGTGATAATTACAGTCCGAGGAGGTCACGCTCTAAGTGGCCCCTGCTCAGCAGCGGATTCCACGCCTATTAGGGCGAGAGACATTCACAATTTTTCAAGCTGTACCCCATTATGGGTACATGAAGCTCAAAATGCCCAGCCCAACGGAATCATCACTCTTGCTAGTGACCCGGACATAGCACTCTGCTACCAAAAATAGGACAGCCAGACCGCCCTTGAGGCACTATCCAAGCCCTAGCGTCGAGGAACTCACATCGCACAAGGCCCACGGTGAATAGGACGATGTGATAATCGATAAGAGATCCAAGTCCACCTCCTTTAAACCAGCGGATTTAAATAGTCAAATTCCAAGTCCATCCAACGACCTTACAAAACGGCCTCCATCGGGCACAATTAAACTCGATGTAGATGCCGACTAAGAGAATTCATATGCGAAAATTGGGACATTTTTGCCCGCACCCTTCGACATGCCAGAATCCCACGCCGGCCGCCGAAAGCACAGCCTAAACATCCTAAAAGGATTCAAGCCACCAAACAGTTCTTCGCTTTCTTCAACCCAAGAGACAAAGCCATGGGAGAGGAGCTAGCCAAACTATTGGAGGCCGGATTCATCAAAGATATAAAACATCCAGATCGCTAGCAAACCCGGTGATGGTACCAAAGAAGGACAACTCGCGCCTATGCATCGATTTCAAGGACCTCAACAAGGCTTGCCCAAAGGATCCTTCCTCCCCAGATCGATCAAATTATCGACGCTACCGCAGGACACGATTCATTGTGCTTCCTCGACGACACTCCGCTACCACCAAATTAAGATGGTAGAGCCTGACTCAAGCCGCAACGACATTCATCACCCATACGGCCCATTCCGCTTAATACAATGCCCTTCGGCTCAAAAACGCCGGCAAATATATCAGCGCATGATTCAAAAATGTCCGCAAACCAGACGGCAAAACAATGGAGGCATACATAGACGATGTGGTCGCCAAAAGCAAGCATGTCGAAACTCTAGTAGACGCCTTGAGGCTCACATTCGATATTCTCCTAACATATGACATCAAGCTCAACCCGAAAAATGCTGCTGGGCGCATCACCGAAAGCTTTGGGCTTCATTGTATCCGTAGAGGAATTGAAGCAAACCCAGCCAAGATCCGAGCTCACACAATTGATATCCCAAAAGACCTCAAACAAATACAAAAATGAATGGATGCGTGATGGTTTAAGCCGCTTATCTCCGCTTGGGAGAAAAGGCATTACCCTTTATCGCCTCCGACGCATCAACACTTGCGTGGATTTGGATGCCGCCATGGCCGGACTCAAGAAATAAAAGCCATATTGGCAACAAACTCCGTCCTGCCGCCGCCAACATGGGAGAACCAATGCTATTATATATCGCGCAACTCATCGTTGTAAGCGCGGTGCTCGTTGTCGAATGAGAGACGGATCGACACAAGTTCCCTTCAAAACCAGTTTTACTACGTGTCCATCGTCTCTAACTCCATGCAAGTCATGGTACCCGTGATTATCAAAAGATAGCATACGCGTGTTTATGGCATCCCTAAGCGCGACACTACTTTCAAGAGTGTTCATAAAAGAGCCTCAAGTCCTCTTAACGACATTATAAACAATCGCGGCGCGACGGGCCGGATTGCCAAATGGGCCATTGAGCTCCTCCCGCTCGACATAACCTATAAGCCACGCGACAGCTATTAAGTCGCAAGTTTTGCCGACTTGCCGCCGATGGACCGTTAACTCCCTAAAGAGTACGGGCGATATTCCAACCGGATAATGCACTTCGACGGCTCCAAAATGTTGGTTGGCTCGAGCCGGCGCCGCTCGACGTCCCCAACCGAGATACAGTTCAATACATACCCAGATAATGTATATGAACTCCAACAACGCATCCGAACACGAGGCCCTTCTACATGGTCTCCGGATGGCGCTTCCATGGGCATTCAACGCCTAGAGGTG
Source organism: Aegilops longissima (assembly GCA_021605205.1). Classification (NCBI taxonomy): domain Eukaryota; kingdom Viridiplantae; phylum Streptophyta; class Magnoliopsida; order Poales; family Poaceae; genus Aegilops; species Aegilops longissima. The sequence continues at coordinate 10,202 of JAHIAM010017314.1, read as the reverse complement.
CGCGATTCAACCTCGCGATATCCCAAATAAATGGAGACTTTGATGCCAAGGATCCAAAATGGCAGCTTATCGCAATGCCGCCCTAAAATGTCACTCGGTTTGAGGGGCTCAATTTCACCATATAGCTCGGATAACAACCAGCAGCAGAGATGTTGGCACGATCGGGCGCAAAGCGCGATGCCGCCCCCCCCAAACATCTTCCTAGAAAGGTTGTTCAAGCCATCCAGATATGGGAGGGAGAGTCTGAAATAACAACCCGGACCCAACCGCACCGCCCCACAATCGAACATTCTCGACATAGTTGGTGGTTCTGCCAACTAAATAACACCTCAGCCCATGTAATAATGGCAGTCATTGCCCTGTGGATGTAATCCATTCCTAGCCTACCTAACCAGGCAGAACTTCCCAAGGACCAAAACGAGGCCCGCTGCATAGTGCGCGATCTAAAGCCTATAAGGTCCATGAGGGAGAGCTTTATAAGAAAAGCACAATCGAATCCTTCAAAGGTGTATCTCCAAGAGGAAGGGCGGAATCTTCGGCTGAAATTCATGCCGACTCAAGGGCACCACGCCCCAGCCCGGCCCTTGTAGGCAAGGCCTTCCGACAGGATTTTATTGGTCGACGCTCCGGGCAGATGCTTAGGACTTAGTCCAACGATGCGCCGGATGCCAGCTCTTTGCTAATCAAAGCCACATGCCACCCACCGCCTCAAAACTATACCCATCACCCGCCCTTCATGGTCTGGGACTTGACATGGTTGGACCCCTTAAAGGGGGAACCCACAAGCAAAAATACCTACAGGTCATGGTGGATAAATTCACCAAATGGATAGAGGCCAAGCTTGTTAAGACGGGTTTAATCCGGACCGGTGATAGACTTCATATCGTGGGTCGACATCGCTACGTGTCCCCAAAGCATCATCACCGATAACGGCACGAACTTTACTACCGACGAGGTCAAACTCGTGCAAAACATGGGCATAAAGCTCGACTCACGCTTCAGCCTATCACCCCAAACTAACGGTCAAGTCGAGCGAGCAAATGGTCTAATTATGAGCGGCATCAAACCCAGATTAGTGTGGTCCTCAAGGAATCTAACACGACCGGGTAGAGGAGCTCGACCAGCACTGGGGCTGCGGACCACTCTGAATCGCACGACCAGATTCACACCATTCTTTATGGTATACGGCGGAGAGGCAGTTCTGCTCATGACATAATTCATGACTCACCTCAAGGCATGCATGTAACGAAGAAAGAGAAGCCGAGCTCGATCGGCAGGTGATATTTGACGCTTTTGAGGAGGAGCGGACGAGCAAAAGCCCGCCCGCATTCTATCAACAGCAGGCTCAAGATATCAAAGCTAGATGCATCGATATCCGACTCGAGCCGAACCCATGGAACGCAGCCCGCCTCCTCAAGATTCTACACCTAGCGCCGGATTCTGAGTTCGCCTCTTCGCATTCGTCCATATTTTACACTTTAGTTGTCTTCTGCTTTTCTCCTTCTCCTCTCTTTTTTCTCTTTCTATCCAGCCTTTGAAGGCTCGTTAGCGCATTGTGTCGCACACACTTGAGGCGCTATCCGCGCCATTGTACCTCCGGGGCTTCTTTCATGAAGTTTATTTATAAGGGCTTCATGCCCAATACATGTGTCACACTCCGCATGTACCTTTTATTCACCATTATATGCATCGATATGACTTAAGTTTTGGCCAAGCTGGGTTGCTCGATCCTCGCGGTTTACCCCTCACGCTCCCATTGTTCAGCTAGGTGGTAAAGGGAGCACCTCTGCGATTGTTACTGCCGGGTCAACCGGATGTGTACCTCAGACTAGGTGAAGCCAAAAGCTAGTGTTCTTAAGAGAATATTCGGTCGGTGAACTAAAAGAATATTTCTTACCTATTTATTTATCTACCCCCAGATCTTTTTCTGCTTTTTTTGCAGTCCGGACATGCACTTTAGGGCATGCCTCCCAGGGAAAGGAACCCCTAACGGAACTATTCCCCCTGGAAGATGTTTCTTACTAACCATGTAATATAACATAACTAGTTGGGCACTTGTCTGATAAAGCAATAATGACCCCTACGCCTGGTCTCCACGCATGCCCCGGTTTAGATATAACCGCGAGGGTATTCGGACACACTCCGGACTATTGGGTCCCGAGGTTGAAGCGAAAAGGTCCGCTATGACAAACGATCTACAATCCGGCTAGAAGGCATTTTACATGTCGCCTTAAATTACATAGTCAATTTGACTGATTGTATTCTCTTCAATGCCATCTAACAGGCTATCTAGTTTACAAATCCTGCTGGGAATACTTTGCGCAAATTCTACCGGCCGCACACTAAGCTCACAGGATCTCTTTCCATCAGCCCCCACTGTGTCTGACTCTCGGCCATGTGGTTTGGGTCAGCCTTTGTGTACCGCGCTCACCATGGCCTGTGCCTCCCGGCGCCTTGACGTAGGGCCGATATCTTCCATAATTGAAGCGCACATTGCGCCCCCGGAGCCTCTCGCAAGCTCCCCAAGATCTTCAGTGCAGGGAGACAGATGGCCACAAGGCCTGGGCGACGCTTTTCATCACCTAATGAACTCGCTCGCAGCTTATACGAGCTCGAAGAAGGTCACCCAGAACTGGCATTTCTCCGCAGGACGGCTTGTGAGCATACCTACAGACATAACTCATTAGTCGACTTCCTCGCCAACTCTTTTTTTTTCAAAGTTCGCTTACACTTACTAAAATGCCGCTAGGTCAAGCCGCCGATTCTCCTTAATGGAGTCGACAGCGGGGCACGAACATCTTTAGTTCCTCACCCACTGGGTGTTGGCATCTTGGAGATTATTTTTCCCCGCCCACCGTAAGCATCGCTCGCCGCCTTTAACCGCCTAAGAGATGTTGCTTTGTCCGGATCTACCCCTGCACCATCTGCAATGTTATTGTCGATTTATACACACCGTGACTTCACAACATACATATCTTTTAAAAGCGATATTACCAGAGGGGTCTTTGGCTTCCCCTCGTCATGCTTGTGTGGCCTCAAGTTGGGCTTTGCACTCTTCAAGCCCCGGGACAGTTGGGTATTCTTTTCAGAAGATCCTGATAATAAATGATCCTTAAATCAGTTATTCTAACTATTTCAAGTCTCGGGGTTACCGCATATATAATCAAATTTCCTTACTGTGATGTCTTTTTACATACAGCCCGTGGCTCGCTAGACCATCTTGAGCGCACGGAGGTGCGATCTCCCGAATTGAAGGCGCTCAATGCTTCTTGGGAGAAACATGTGTCACGAAGAATTGTCCGCGGCGCGTCAGGATTCGCGGCACTCTCCACCTGGAGTTGGTGGCGGATAATCTATCGCATCCTCTGCCGAGGAGCATCCGACGACGCTGGTTCGCCCGTCGGGCCGGGCTTTGAAGCCTGGCTGGCGGAGGCTAGATTGGCAACCCTCCGATATAGTCCGCGAGCGCTTTTCCCCGAAGAGAGCACGAGCGCTAGTATGCCTTCCGGAATAAAACCTAGGAATAAGGTGACACGCCATACCGCTGGCGCCGCTTTTCAATCCGGACCGCACTTTTTAGCTCATTCGGCAGTGCTGCTCTTTGTTGGCTAGCCACCGCAGTTTGGCCTTCCGCCAAGGGCTCTCGCAAAACACCGCTGGTATACGGTGATCAAAAATAAGCACGGATGAATCATTCTCAAAGTATTGGGGCTTCGTCTCGCCACTGTGAGGCTGGAAGTATTCGGCAATCGGCCGAATGGCAACCAAAAGATTATCAATGCTCGCCAGTGAAATACCCCATCGATCAGCTCCACCGATATGTCCGGATCCTCTGGGAGGCCGGATCGAGGAACTGCTCCGGATCTTCGGGTTGTGGAGGCAAGCTGTTTATATCCTTATATGGCCTCGGCGCAGCCTCGCGGCCGAAATCACAAAATGAGATACTTGATTATGGGAATATGGATTGATGGGCAAAAGAAATGTCCGCTTAGAAAATACGCCCCGTGGATTGACGCAAAGAAATTCCTCCTCTTCCTTGTACAATGCGACAAGGTCTTCTCATCGACGGCGATCGATCCCGCCCTCACCATGACGGTGGCATCATCCTCCCCGTTGAAATCCCACATGGGTGGCCTCTATTCCGGAGCGGCTGCACCTCAAGATATGCATGTGGCCATGACTCCGATCATGGTCACCCGTAATGAGCCGACAACCTTATTCGCTATCAGGTAAAGGACGCCCCTGTCATTTTCCTCCGAGGGCTCCGTGGACGCCACCAGCTGCTTTTCAAAGGAGCATTATCAACTCCGAGGCCGATCCGGGTGGTCCGCAGGGGGATATCTTCTATATAAAACCATTCAAGGCCGGTCCTCGGACGCCGTGGTTCCGGGATAGGTATCCGTCCCGAGCGATGCGCCAGTTCGCCCGCCCACTTGATATATCGACCTCCCCGAGAACGGGTACGAGGCGTAACAATCTCTTCCATAAATACAAATGAGCCTCGATGCCCAAAAACAGCTCGCAGAAGGCCACGAAGCCCAAATATGCATGGAGGCAAAGTAAGGTTGTGCAACTGGAGGTCAGAGAACTCTAGGAGCCCCTGAGAAACGGATGAATTGGAAATCCGAGCCTCTTATCAAATAAGGGACAAGGCATACCCGCCTCCTTGGGAGGGATGGGATGCTTCCGCTTGTTTTCCGCCTCTTATAGGTGGCGCAGTCCGCCGAACCGAAACCATGAAGGCCGGGGAAGAAATCCCTTGGTTTGAGCGCCACTAGCTCACTGTGCGGAATGGAGCATCTCCCAATCTCCACCGAGGGCTGGAGGCGAGAGGAGGAGCCGCGCCGACTGCCCATGATAGAATGGATTGACGATGCGCCCGATGAAAGCTCACAAGGGAAGATGGTGTGATTCGGATCTAGATCCTCATCTCTTATATAGGCAGCTCATTTATGAAGCTAGGGGGTAAATGTAAAATATTCTGGCTTTTCACATTCGCTCAACACATGGAAGATGGTCATTATTGGGCGGAAGCCAAGGAGCGCGATATTTACTTGAAGCCACACTATTCAACGTGTACACAGAATTAGGAGAAGAACCCGCCTTTGCAATGCCGAAGACACCCACGCTACCGGACTGGCCGTCATTGAAGCCTCGGTTCGAGGGCTACCGAGGAGTCCCTGATTAGGGTGTCCGGATAGCCGGACTATGACCTTTGGCCGGACTCGGACTATGAAGATACAAGATTGAAGACTTCATCCCATGTCCGATGGGACTTTCCTTGGCGGAAGGCAAGCTTGGCGATACGGATATGTAGATCTCCTACCATTGTAACCGCATCAGGTAACCCTAACCCTCTTCGGTGCCTATATAAACCGGAGGGTTTTAGTCCAGGACTAACAACAATCATACCATAGGCTAGCTTCTAGGGTTTAGCCTCTATGATCTCGTGGTAGATCTACTCTTGTACCACCCATATCATCAATATTAATCAAGCAGAGTAGGGTTTTACCTCCATCGGGAGGACCCAACCGGTAAAACATCGTGGTCCCTTGTCTCCGTTACCATCCGCTTAGACGCACAGTTCGGGACCCCATCTCGAGATCCGCCGGTTTTGACAACCGACAAAGGCAATGGCCATGGTGGGATAGACAAGGTTGTTTTCTCGGACCTCTTCGTGGGTGGAGCCTCCGTGGACTCACAGCAACTGCTACTCCTTCGTGGGTTGAAGTTCCATCAACGTGGATGTACGATAGAACACCCCATCGGAACCACGCATAAAAATATATGTGTCTCCAATGGCGCTTTGAATCCTCCAAACCCTTCCCTTTACATTCTTGCAAGTTGCATGCTTTATTTTCCGCTGCTCATATACTCTTTGCATGCTTGCTTGATATGTATTGTGAGTGGTAAACTTGTGCCTAAACTCCACTCCAACTTAAAGAAGTTAAAAACTGCAACTTTTGGTACTTAGTGTCTAATCACCCCTTCTAGACACCTCTTCTCGATCTTTCAGCCGTCTCCCTTCCTAGGCTTCGCTGTCAGCCCACCGCCCTGGTGCTCTCCTCCAAGGGTGGTCAACTGGTCAAGGAACGCTTCCCATCGGACGTGGATCTGTACGTGGAGAGGCCGATACCGTTCAATGGCCGAAGAAGGAAGTGCCTCCTATTACGCAGCGTAATAATTGTTCCTCCACCGACACCGGGACCCACCGATTTCGTGAAAAAACGCTTTCGATCGCCGGGACCCACCACTACATCTTCGCATGCGTGGAAGTGCGTCCGGCAAAAAACGATTACCGACCGCCGGGACCCACCAGCTACATCTTCGCACGCAAGGAAGTGCTCGACGGTCGGGACCCACCTGGTCGAAGCGTATGTAGAGTTGTCATTCTGGTCGCGAAACATGTACGCATATACCGGTCGATGTAGAAGCGCCGACGGTCGAGTAGAGGCACGACGTAGCATGTACACGCACGCACAATGCCGCCAGCAAGAAAGAAAACACGGCCACGCACGCATATACGGGCAGGGTCTCGACGCCTACCGCAGACACGTGACGGTCGAAGCCAGTACATGGCTGGGTCGGAACGGAGAAACCGCGCCGCTGCCGCAGTTCATGGGGAGCCAACCGGCTGGTCGGAACGAATGCGCCGAAGTTCATCGAGGGCTTGAACGGAACAACCGATGAAAACGAGGCTCGCGCATCGCAGAACGGAGGAAACGGTTTTGTGTCCGACCGCCACGGCCGTAAACGAGATCCTGCTTCATCGGAGGGGTCCGCGCATCAAGAAAACGGAGGAAACGGATTCCTACTACGGTCAAACGGGATCCTGCTGATCCGAGGGTGTGGGCGCATCGCAAAACGGAGGAAACAAACTTGTGTTGGAGCGCCACGGCTCAAACGGAGTCCTGTTCATCGAGGTGTGGCGCACCACAAACGGGACTCCACGGATATTGTTCATCTCCACCGTCGACCCCCTCTAGCCTCCACTTGCCATCGCTCATCCACCGCCGACCTCCTCCAGCCTCAACCATTTAATCGCTCATCCACGGGCCTCGCTCATCCAGCCTCCACCGCTTACTCCACCGGGTTGCTGTTCAACCGACCTTCCACGGCCTCGATGTCACTACACAATCTTCTTCTTGTAGACGTTGTTGGGCCTGCAAGTGCACAGTTTGTAGGACAGTGAGCAAATTTCTCAAGTGGATGACCTAAGGTTTATCAATCCGCGAGAGGCGAGGAGGAAGATGGTCTCTCTCAAACAACCCTGCAACCAAGTAACAAAAGTCTCTTGTGTCCCCAACACACCCAATACAATGGTAATTGTATAGGTGCACTAGTTCAGCGAAGAGATGGTGATACAAGTGCAATATGGATGGTAGATAAAGGTATTTGTAATCTGAAAATATAAAAAACAGCAAGGTAACAAGTGTAAAAGTGAGCGTAAACGGTATTGCAATGATAGGAAACAAGGCCTAGGGTTCATACTTTCACTAGTGCAAGTTCTCTCAACAATAATAACATAGATAGATCATATAACAAGCTCCTCAACATGCAACAAAGAGTCACTCCAAAGCCACTAATAGCGGAGAACAAACGAGAGATTATGGTAGGTACAAAACCACCTCAAAGTTATTCTTTCCGGATCAAACTATAAAAGAGTCCGTATTTAGAATAACACCTTAAGACACAAATCAACCAAACCCTAATGTCACCTAGATACTCCATTGTCACCTCAAGTATCCGTAAGCATGATTATACGATATGCATCACACATCTCAGATTCATCCAACCAACATAAAAGTACTTCAAAGAGCGCCCAAAGTTTCTACGGAGAATCAAGAACGTGTGCCAACCCCTATGCATAGGTTCCCAATGTCATGTAAACCCGCAAGTTGATCACCAAAACATACATCAAGTGGCACATGATATCCCATTGTCACCACAGATAATCACGGCAAGACATACATCAAGTGTTCATAAAAGACTCAATCCGATAAGATAACTTCAAAGGGGGAAACTCAATTCATCACAAGAGAGTAGAGGGGAGAAACATCATAAGATCCAACTACAATAGCAAAGCTCGGGATACATCAAGATCAGATCACCAGAAGAACACGAGAGAGAGAGATCAAACACATAGCTATCGGGTACATACCTCAGCCCCGAGGGTGAACTACTTCCTCCTCGCGATGGAGAGCGCCGGATGATGAAGATGGCCACCGGAGATGGATCCTCCGCAGGGTACCGGAAAGGGGTCCCGATTGGTTTTTGGTGGCTGTGGAGGCTTGGGCGGGAACTCCCGACCTATCTTCTCGCTCTGGAAGTTTTAGGCACGAGGGTATATGGGTGAAAGGAGTACGCCTTGGAGCTATTGGGGCCCACGAGGCGGTGGGGGCACGCCTGTGGGGTGGGCGCGCCTCACCCTCGTGAGCACCTCCTGATCTTCCCGACGTGGGGTCCAAGTCCATCGTGGGTTTCTTCCAAAATAACTTCTCCAGCTTGATTTCGTCTGCTTGACTCCGCTCTATATTCCTTTTCCTCTAAACACCTAAATAGGCATAAAACAAAGAAATGGGCTGGCCTCCGTTAATAGGTTAGTCCCAAAATAATATAAAAGTGGATAATAAAGCCCAATATTGCCTAAAACAGTAGATAAAGTAGCATGGAGCAACCAAAATTATAGATACGCTGAGACGTATCAAGCATCCCTAAGCTTAATTCTCGTCGCCCCTAGTAGGTAAATGATAAAAAGAATTTTGATGCGGAGTGATACTTTGGCATAATTTCAATGTAATTCTTCTTACTTGTGATATGAATATTCAGATCCGAAAGATTCAAGACAAAAGTTCATATTGACATAAAAATAATAATACTTCAAGCATACTAATCAAAGTAATCATGTCTTCAAAATAACATGGCAAAAGAAAGTTCATCCCTCACAAAATCATATAGTTAGGCCATGCTTCATTTTCACACACAAAGATGTTCCCAACTTCTATACCCCGATGACAAGCCAAGCAATTGTTTCATACTTAAATAATCTCAAACTTTTTCAACCTTCACGCAATACATGAGCGTGAGCCATGGATATAGCACTAATGGGTGGAATAGAATATGATGATGGGGATTGTGTGGAGAAGACAAAAAGGAGAAAGTCTCACATTGACGCAGGATAATCAACGGGCTATGGAGATGCCCATCAATTGATGTCAACATGAGGAGTAGGGATTGCCATGCAACGGATGCACTAGAGCTATGAATGCTCAAAAAAAAGAAAACTAGTGGTGTGCATCCAACTTGCTTGCTCATGAAGACCTAGGGCATTTGAGGAAGCCCATCGTAGAGGATATATAAGCCAAGTTCTATAATGAAAAATTCCCACTAGTATGAAAAAGACAACTTATGAGACTCACTATATGAAAACATGGTGCTACTTTGAAGCACAATATATGAGACTCACTACATGAAGAACAAGGTGCTACTTTGAAGCACAAGTGTGGAAAAAGAGATAGTAGCATTGCCTCTTTTATTTTAAAAAGGCCTTTCTTTTTTTTCTTTCTTTGTCCTTTCTTTTTTGGGCCTTTTTTTTTTGGCCTTTCTTTTTTTTGGGCAATGCTCTAATAATGATGATCATCACACTTCTATTGATTACAACATAAGGATTACAACTCGAAACTAGAACAAGATATGACTTATATGAATGCTCCCATGGTGTATCTGGATGGTGCAATGAATCAAGAGTGACATGTATGAAAATAATGCATGGTGGCTTTGCCACAAATACGATGTCAACTACATGATCATGCAATGGCAATATGACAAAAGTAATGTATGTCATGATGATGATGAACTGAACGGTGGAAAGTTGCATGGCAATATATCTCGAATGGCTATGGAAATGCCATAATAGGTAGGTATGGTGGCTGTTTTGAGGAAGATATAAGGAGGTTTATGTGTGATAGAGCCGATCATATCACGGGTTTGATGCACCGCTAAGTTTGTACCAACTCTCAAGGTGAGAAAGGGCAATGCACGGCATCAAGAGGCTAGCAAATGCGGAAAGGTAAAAGTGCGATAATCCATGGACTCAACATTAGTCAAAAGAACTCATATACTTATTGCAAAAATTTAGAAGTCATCAAAATCAAGTACTACGCCAAGATGCTCTTAGGGGATAGATTGGTAGGAAAAGACCA
>JAHIAM010017312.1:0-12401 GCA_021605205.1 Aegilops longissima | reverse complement strand
GATCCATATCAACTAAACCATGTCCGATCATCACGGAGATGGAGTAGTTTCAATGGTGAACATCAATATGTTGATCATATCTACTATATGATTCACGCCGACCTTCGGGTCTCTCTCGTTCCGAGGCCATATTCGTTATATGCTAGGCTTGTCAAGTTTAACCTGAGTATTCCGCTGTTAGAACTGTTTTGCACCCGCTGTATTTGAACGTAGAGCCTATCACACCCGATCATCACGCGGGTGTCTCAAAGACGAAGAACTTTCGCAACGGTGCATACTCAGGAGAACACTTCTTGATAATTTTAGTGAGAGATCATCTTATAATGCTACCACAATCAAAGCAAGATAAGATGCATAAAGGATAAACATCACATGCAATCAATATAAGTGATATGATATGGCCATCATCATCTTGTGCTTGTGATTCCATCTCCAAGCACCGTCATGATCACCATCACAACGGGCGTGACACCTTGATCTCCATCGTAGCATCGTTGTCGCCTCGCCAACTATTGCTTTCTACGATTATCGCTACTGCTTAGTGATAAAGTAAAGCAATTACATGGCGCTTGCATTTCATACAATAAAGCGACAACCATATGGCTCCTGCCACCTTGCCGATAACTCGTTACAAAACATGATCGCCTCATACAATAAAATATAGCATCACGCCTTGACCATATCACATCACAACATGCCCCGCAAAAACAAGTTAGACGCCCCTACTTTGTTGTTGCAAGTTTTACGTGGCTGCTACGGGCTGAGCAAGAACCGGTCTTACCTACGCGATCAAAACCACAACGATAGTTTGTCAAGTTGGTGCTGTTTAACTTTCGCAGGACCGGCGAGCCACACTCGGTTCAACTAAAGTGAGAGAAACAAACACTCGCCGTCACCTTTAAGCAACGAGTGCTCGCGGTGAAACCAGTCTCGCGAAGCTGCACGCTGTAATGTCGGTCCGGCCGCTTCATCTCACAATACCGCACAACCAAAGTATGACATGCCGGGTAAGCAGTGATGACTTATATCGCCCACAACTCCACTTGTGTTCTACCGTGCATATGACATCAACGATAAAACCAGGCTCGATGCCATCGTTGGAGAACGAGTAATTTCAAAAATTTCCTACGCACACCTGAAGATCATGGTGATGGCATAGCAACGAGAGGAGAGTGTATGTCCACGCACTTCATAGACCGTAAGCGAAGCGTTATAACAACGCGGTTGATGTAGTCGTATCGCCTTCACGATCCGACCGATCCAAGTACCGAACGATGGCACCTCCGAAGTTCAAAGACACGCTCAGCTCGATGACGATCCCCGGCCCGATCCAGCAAAGCGTCAGATAAGTTCCACAAGACGACGGCGCAGGACGATGATGATGCTCCATCAAGAGGCTTCGCTTTAAGCTCCGCGACGATATGACTCTACCGCGCAAGTCCAAACATAGGCTTCCAATATATCGATCTTTATGTCTCGACCATTTCGAGACTCTCGCCATGTCCGTGATCACATCCGGACTCAACAAACTTCGCACATCAAAACTCATAAACTCATAATATAACCGGCATCGAAACCTTGTTGCATGGACTCTTACGGGTTCGAGAACTATGTAGACATGACCTAGAACTATTCTGGTCAATAACCAATAGCGGAACCTGAATGCTCATATTGGTCCTACATATTCTATGAAGATCTTTATCGGTCAAACCGCATAACAACATAATGCTGTTCCTTTTGTCATCGGTATAATTACTGTCCGAGATTCGATCGCCGTATCCAATACCTAGTTCAATCTCGTTAATCGCAAGTCTCTTTACTCGTTATTGTAATGCATCCTTCCGAATTAACTCATTAGCTACATTGCTTGCAAGGCTTATAGTGATGTGCATTACCGAGAGGGCCAGAGATACCTCTCCCACAATCGGAGGACAAAACCTAATCTCGAACACGCAACCCAACATGTACCTTTGGAGACACCCTGTAGTAGTCCTTTATAATCACCCAGCCATTGCCAGACGCTTGGTAGCACCTAAAGTGTTCCTCCCAAACGGAGTTGCATAATCTCATAGTTACAGGAACATGTATAAGTCATGAAGAAAGCAATAGCAATATACTAAACGATCAAGTGCTAGGCTAACGGAATGGGTCATGTCAATCACATCATTCTCCTAATGATGTGATCCCATTAATCTGTTGGGGAACGAGCAGAAATTCCAAATTTTACTACGGTCACCAAGATCTATCTATGGAGAAACTAGCAACGAGGGGAAGGAGAGTGCATCTACATACCCTTGTAGATCGCTAAGCGGAAGCTGCTCAAGAGAACGGGGTTGAAGGATTCAGATTGCCGTGATCCAAATCACCGGAGATCCTAGTGCCGAACGGATGGCACCTCCGCTGCTCAACACACGCGACAGCCCGGTGACGCCTCCCATGCCTTGATCCAGCAAGGAGAGAGGGAGAGGTTGAGGAAGACTCATCCAGCAGCAGCACAACAGCGCAGTGGTGGTGGGAGGAGCGTGGCATCCCACAGGCTTCGCCAAGCACCAAGGGAGAGGAGGAGGAGGAGAGAGGTGGCTGCACCAAGAGGAGAAGTTCTCATGTATGGCAGCCCCAAACCTCAACTATATATAGGGAAGGGGGGCTGCCCCTTTAGGGTTTCCCCACCCCAAGGGGTGCGGCCAGCCCTAGATCCCATCTAGGCGGCCAAGGGGAAGGAGTGCCTCCCAAGTCAAGTGGAGGCCTCCCCCTTAGGGTTTTACCTTTTCTGATACAAGATGGGCCTTGGGGGCTGGTGCCCCGCCCATTAAGGCTAGGGCGCCTCACAGCCCATGCTACTGTATTGGACGTGGAACACCACGGACCTCCGACTCCTCCGAATCCTCCGAACCTTCGAAGCTTCCGTACAATAACACAAAAACCCAACTTTTCCTAACCCAACAACAACTTTCCATATATAAATCTTTACCTCCGACCATTCCGAACTCCTCGTGACGTCCGGATCTCATCCGGACTCAACAACATTCGCAACCACATACAAACTTCCTTTATAACCCTAGCGCCATCGAACCTTATGTGTAGACCCTACGGGTTCGAGACATGTAGAAATGACCGAGACGTTTCTCCGTCAATAACCAACAGCCGGATCTGATACCCATGTTGGCTCCTACATGTTCCACGATGATCTCATCGATGAACCACGATGTCAAGGACTCAATCGATCCCGTATACAATTCCCTTTGTCTAGTCAGATACACTTGCCCGAGATTCGATCGCCGTATCCCGATACCTTGTTCAATCTCGCTATCGCAAGTCTCTTTACTCGCTCCGAACACATCATCCCGTGATCAACCCCTTGGTCACATTGTGCACATTATGATGATGTCCTACCGAGGGGCCCAGAGATACCTCTCCGCCACACGGAGTGACAAATCCCGCCTCGATTCGTGCCAACCCAATAGACACTTTCGAGATACCTGTAGTGCACCTTTATAGTCACCCAGTTATTGCCAGGACGCTTGGTACACCCAAAGCATTCCTACGGTATCCGGGAGTTGCACAATCTCATGGTCTAAGGAAATGATACTTGACATTAGAAAAGCTTTAGCATATGAACTACGATCTGTGCTAGGCTTAGGATTGATCTTGTCCATCACATCATTCTCCTAATGATGTGATCCCATTATCAATGACATCCAATGTCCATGGTCGTGAAACCGTAACCATCTATTGATCAACGAGCTAGTCAACTAGAGGCTTACTAGGACATGGTGTTGTCTATGTACCCACACATGTATCCGAGTTTCCTATCAATACAATTATAGCATGGATAATAAACGATTATCATGAACAAGGAAATATAATAATAACTAATTTATTATTTCCTCTAGGCATATTTCCAACAGTCTCCCACTTGCACTAGAGTCAATAATCTAGTTCACATCATCATGTGATTAACACTCACACGTCACATCACCATGTGACCAATATCCAAAGAGTTTACTAGTGTCATTAAACTAGTTCACATCATCATGTGATTAAGACTCAATGAGTTCTGGGTTTGACTCATGTTTTGTTTGTGAGAGAGGTTTTAGTCAACGGGTCTCGCAACATTCAGATCCGTATGTACTTTGCAATTCTCTATGTCATATTTTAAACGCTGCTTCCACGCTCCACTTGGAGCTATTCCAAATGGTTGCTCCACTATACGATCCGTTTGCTACTCAGAGTCACCGGATAGGTGTTAAGCTTGCATCGACGTAACCCTTTACGCCAACTCTTTATCACCTCCATAATCGAGAAACATGTCCTTATTTACTCCAAGGACAATTTTGATCGCTATCCAATGATCCATTCTCGGATCATTCTTGTACCCCTTGACTCGACTCATGGCAAGGCACACTTCCGTGCGGTACACAACATAGCATACTATAGAGCCTACGCTCTAAAGCATAGGGACGACCTTCGCCCTTTCTCTCTTTTCGCCGTGGTCGAGCTTTTAAGTCTTAACTTCATACCTTACATCTTAGGCTAGAACTCCTTCTTTGATCGATCCATCTTGAACACCTTCAAGATCATGTCAAGGTATATGCTCATTTGAAAGTACCATTAAGCGTTTTGATCTATCCTCATAGATCTTGATGCTTAATGTTCAAGTAGCTTAATCCAGGTTTCTATTGAAAACACTTTTCAAATAACCCTATATGCTTTCTAGAAATTCTACATCATTTCCGATCAACAACATATACTCATCGAAATTCTATAGTGCTCCCACTCACTTCTTTGAAATACAAGTTTCTCATAAACTTTGTATAAACCCAAAATCTTTGATCATCTCATCAAAGTGCATATTCCAACTCCGAGATGCTTACTCCGTCCATGGAAGGATCGCGGAGCTAGCATACCTTTTAGCATCCTTAGGATCGATAAAACCTTTCTCGATTGTATCACATACAACCTTTCCTTACTTAAAACCGGTAAGGAAACTCGCCTTGACATCCATCTGCCAGATTTCATAAATGCAGCTAATGCTAACATGATTCCGACGGATTTAAGCATCGCTACGGATGAGAAAACCTCATCGTAGTCAACTCCTTGAACTTGTGAAAACTCTTCGCCACAAGTCGAGCTTCATAGACGGTGACATTACCGCCCACGCCCGTGCTTTCTTCTTAAAGATCCATTTATCTCAATGGCTTGCCGATCAATCTAGCAAGTCCACCAAAGTCCATGCTTTGTTCTCGATACATGGATCCTATCTCGGATTTCATGGCTTCTAACCATTTGTCGGAATTTGGGCCCACCATTGCTTCTCCATAGCTCGTAGGTTCATTGTTGTTCAGCAACATGACCTTCAAGATGGATTATGCATCACTCAAGTAGTACGCATCCTTGTCACCCCACGAGGTACATCAGTGACTTGATCCAAACTTCATGATCACTATCATAAGCTTCTACTTCAATTGGTGTAGGTGCCACGGAACAACTTCCCGTGCCCCGCTACACACTAGTTGAAGTGATGGTTCAATAACCTCATCAAGTCTCCACCATCCTCCCACTCAACTTTTGAGACGAACTTTTCCTCGAGAAAGGACCCATTCAAGAAACAATCCCTATTGCTTTCGGATCTGAGATAGGAGGTATACCCAACTGTTTTGGGTGTCCTATGAAGATGCATTTTATCCGCTTTGGGTTCGAGCTTATCAACCTGAAACTTTTTCACATAAGCGCCAGAGCCTAAACTTTTAAGAAACGACAACTTAGGTTTCTCCAAACGGTGTCGCCTCAACGGAATTACGTGCCCCATTAAAGTGAATGTGGTTGTTCATAATGCCTAACCCATAAACGATAGTGGTAATTGATAAGAGACATCATGGTACACACCATATCTAATAGGGTGCAACTATGATGTTCGACACACCATCACACTATGGTGTTCCAGCGGTATTTGTTGTGAAACAATTTGCACAATGTCTTAATTGTGTGCCAAAACTCAGAACTCAGATATTCATCTCTATGATCATATCATAGACATTCTATCCTCTTGTCACGCAGATCTTAAACTTCACTCTGAAATTACTTGAACCATTCAATAATTCAGACTTGTGTTTCATCAAGTAAATATACTCAACATCTACTCGAATCATCTCGTGAAGTAAGAACATAACGATATTCATCGCATGCCTCAAGACTCATTGGACTGCACACATCAAAATGTGTTACTTCCAACAAGGTTGCTACCTTGTTCCATCTTACTCAAACCGAGGCTTTTCACCATCTTGCCCATGTGGTATGATTTGCATATATCAAGTGATTCAAAATCAAGTGAGTCCAAACGATCCATCTGCATGGAGTTTCTTCATCCGATACACCAATAGACATGGTTCAGAAGTCTCAAACTTTTCAAAACGAGTGAGTCCAAAGATCCATCAACATGGAGCTTCTTCATGCTTTATACCAATATGACTTATATGGCAAGTGCCACAAGTAAGTGGTACTATCATTACTATCTTATATCTTTGGCATGAAAATGTGTATCACTACGATCGAGATTCAATAAACCATTCCTTTAGGTGCATGACCACCAAGGTATTATTCACATAAATAGAGTAACCATTATTCTCCTTAAATGAATAATCAGTATTGCAATAGACATAATCCAATCATGTCTATGCTCAACGCAAACACCAAATGACAATTATTCAGGTTTAATACTAATCTTGATGGTAGAGGGAGCGCAAGGATGTTTGATCACATCAAACTTGGAATCACTTCCAACACATATCGTCAGTCACCTTTAGCTAGTCTCCGCTTATTCCGTAGCTCTTTATTTCGAAGTTACTAACACTTAGCAACCGAACCGTATCTCAATACCCGGTGCTACTAGGAGTACTAGTAGAGTACACATTAACATAACGTATATCCAATATACTTCTATCGACCTTGCCAGCCTTCTCATCTACCAAGTATCTAGGGTAGTTCTGCCAGTGTCCGCTCCTCATTACGTAAGCACTTAGTCTCGGTTTGGGTTCAACCTTGTTTCTTCACTAGAGCAAAGAACTGTTTTGTTGTTTCATGAAGTATCCCTTGTTGCCTTTGCCCTTCTTGAAACTAGTGGTTTTACCAACCATCAACAATTGATGCTCCTGTTGACTTCTACTTTCGGTGTCAAATATCGCGAATATCTCAAGGATCATCATATCTATCCCCATTTGTTATAGTTCATCACGTAGCTCTAGCAGCTTGGTGGCAATGACTTTGGAGAAAGATCACTATCTCTCGAAGATCAACTCCCACTCGATTCAAGTGATTGTTGCACTCATAATCTGAGCACAAGCTCAACGATTGAGCTTTTCTCCTCGAGTTTGCAGGCTAAGAAAATCGTCGAGGTCTTATACCTCTTGACGTGGGCACGAGCCTGAAATCCAATTTCAGCCCTTGAAACATCTCATATGTTCCGCGACGCTTCAAAACGCCTTTGGTGCCTCAACTCTAAACCGCTTAACCGAACTATCACGAGTTATCAAAACGTGTGTCGATGTTCACAACATCCATGCACCACGCTTGAGGTCCAGACACCGAGCGTGCATTAAGGACATAAGCTTTCTAACGACCGCATAATTGCTACTGTCAACTTTCAACTATATTTTCTAGGAACATATCTAAACAAGGGAACTAAAGCGTTTAGCCATTTACATAATTTGCAAAAGGTCTTTGACTATGTTCGTGATAATTAAGTTCATCTTATGAACTCCCACTCAGATAGACATCCTCTCGTCATCTAAGGATCACATGATCCGAAATCAACTAGGCCGTGTCCGATCATCACATGAGACGGACTAGTCATCATCGGTGAACATCTTCATGTTGATCGATCTACTATACGACTCATGCTCGACCTTTCGGTCTCGTGTTCCGAGGCCATGTCTGTACATGCTAGGCCTCGCTAGTTAACCCTAAGTGTATTGCGTGTGTTCCGAGGCCATGTCTGTACATGCTAGGCTCACAACACCCGCTGTATGTGAACGTAAGAATCTATCACACCCGATCATCACGTGGTGCTTAGAAGCTTACTTGACTTTAGCAACGGTGCACGCTAGGGAGAGCACTTTTGAAATTTTAATGAGGGATCATCTTATTTACTACCGTCGTCTAAGCAAATAAGATGCATAAACATGATAAACATCACATGCAATCAAATAGTGACATGATATGGCCAATATCATTTTGCTCCTATTGATCTCCATCTTCGGGCTCCATGATCATCATCGTCACCGCATGACACCATGATCTCCATCATCATGATCTCCATCATCGTGTCTTCATGAAGTTGTCTCGCCAACTATTACTTCTACTACTATGGCTACCGTTAGCAATAAAGTAAAGTAATTACATGGCGTTGTTTAATGAGACGAGGTCATACAATAAATAAAGACAACTCCTATGGCTCTCGCCGTTGTCATACCATCGACATGCAAGTCGTGAATCCAATTACAAGAACATGATCAATCTCATACATCACATATCATTCATAACATTCTTCTTGGCCATATCACATCACATATCATACCCTGCAAAACAAGTTAGACGCCCTCTAATTTTTGTTTGCATGTTTTACGGGTTGCTATGGGTTTCTAGCAAGAACGCTTTCTTACCTACGCAAAACCACAACGTGATATGCCAATTGCTATTTACCCTTCATAAGGACCTTTTCATCGAATCCGCTCGACTAAAGTGGGAGAGATCGCACCGCTAGCCACCTTATGCACCAAGTGCATGTCAGGGTGGAACTCGCCTCACGAAGAGTACGCAGTAAGGTCGGTCCGGCCGCTTCATCCCACAATACCGTCAAACAAGATTGGACTAGTAACGTAAGCATATTGAACATCATCAACGCCCACAACTACTTTGTGTTCTACTCAGCAAAGAATCTATGCTATAGACCTAGCTCGATACCACTGCTAGGGGAACGAGCAGAAATTCAAAATTTTACCACGTGTCACCAAGATCTATCTATGGAGAAACTAGCAACGAGGGAAGGAGAGTGCATCTACATACCCTTGTAGATCGCTAAGCGGAAGAGTTCAAGAGAACGGGGTTGAAGGATTCACTGCTGTGATCCAAATCACCGGAGATCCTAGTGCAGAACGGACGGCACCTCCGCTGCTCAACACACGTGACAGCCCGGTGACGCCTCCCATGCCTTGATCCAGCAAGGAGAGAGGGAGAGGTTGAGGAAGACTCCATCCAGCAGCAGCACAACGCAAGGCAGGGTGGTGGAGGAGCTGGCACCTCAGCAGGCTCGCCAAGCACCAAGGGAGAGGAGGAGGAGGAGAGGCAGGCTGCACCAAGAGGAGAAGTTCTCATGTGTATGGCAGCCCCAAACCTCAACTATATATAGGGGGGGCTGCCCCTTTAGGGTTTCCCCACCCCAGGGGTGCGGCCAGCCCTAGATCCCATCTAAGGGGCCATGGGGGAGGAGGCCTCCCAAGTCAAGTGGAGGCCTCCCATTTAGGGTTTTACCTTTCTATGCAAGATGGGCCTTGGGGCTGGTGCCCCTGCCCATTAAGGCTAGGGCGCCCCACAGCCCATGCTACTGTATTGGACGTGGTGGAACACTCCGACCTCCCGACCTCCGAATCCTCCGAACCTTCTCGAAGCTTCTGGTACAATACCGAAAAACCCAACTTTTTCCTAACCCAACAACAACTTTCCATATATAAATATTTACTCCAACCATTCCGAACTCCTCGTGACGTCCGGGATCTCATCCGGACCAACAACATTCGCAACCACATACAAACTTCCTTTATAACCCTAGCGCCATGGAACCTTATGTGTAGACCCTACGGGTTCGGGAGACATGTAGACATGACCGAGACGCTTCTCCGTCAATAACCAACAGCGGATCTGATACCCATGTTGGCTCCTACATGTTCCACGATGATCTCATCGGATGAACCACGATGTCAAGGACTCAATCGATCCCGTATACAATTCCCTTTGTCTAGCGGTATTGCACTTGCCCAAGATTCGATCGTCGGTATCCCGATACCTTGTTCAATCTCGCTATCGGCAAGTCTCTTTACTCGCTCCGTAACACATCATCCCGTGATCAACCCCTTGGTCACATTGTGCACATTATGATGATGTCCTACCGAAAGTGGGCCCAGAGATACCTCTCCGCCACACGGAGTGACAAATCCCGCCTCGATTCGTGCCAACCCAATAGACACTTTCGAGATACCTATAGTGCACCTTTATAGTCACCCACCATGCTAGACGCTTTGGTACACCCAAAGCATTCCTACGGTATCCGGAGTTGCACAATCTCATGGTCTAAGGAAATGATACTTGACATTAGAAAAGCTTTAGCATACGAACCACGATCTGTGCTAGGCTTAGGATTGATCTTGTCCATCACATCATTCTCCTAATGATGTGATCCCGCTATCAATGACATCCAATGTCCATGGTCAGAAACCGTAACCATCTATTGATCAACGAGCTAGTCAACTAGAGGCTTACTAGGACATGGTGTTGTCTATGTACCCACACATGTATCTGAGTTTCCTATCAATACAATTATAGCATGGATAATAAACGATTATCATGAACAAGGAAATATAATAATAACTAATTTATTATTTCCTCTAGGGCATATTTCCAACAGTCTCCCACTTGCACTAGAGTCAATAATCTAGTTCACATCGCCATGTGATTAACACTCACACGCCACATCGCCATGTGACCAATATCCAAAGAGTTTACTAGTGTCATTAAACTAGTTCACATCATCATGTGATTAAGACTCAATGAGTTCTCGGGGTTTGATCATGTTTTGTTTGTGAGAGAGGTTTTAGTCAACGGTCTCAACATATCAGATCCGTATGTACTTTGCAATTCTCTATGTCATATTTTAAACGCTGCTTCCACGCTCCACTTGGAGCTATTCCAAATGGTTGCTCCACTATAATGATCCGGTTTGCTACTCGAGAACACTCGGATAGGTGTTAGCTTGCAACCGACGTAACCCTTTACGCCGAACTCTTTATCACCTCCATAATCGAGAAACATGTCCTTATTTACTCCAAGGACAATTTTGATCGCTATCCAATGATCCATTCCTGGATCATTCTTGTACCCTTGACCGACTCATGGCAAGGCACACTTGGTGCGGTACACAGATAGCATACTATAGAGCCTACGTCTAAAGCATAGGGGACGACCTTCGTCCTTTCTCTCTTTTCTGCCGTGGTCGAGCTTTAAGTCTTAACTTCATACCTTACATCTTAGGCTAGAACTCCTTCTTTGACTGATCCATCTGGAACACCTTCAAGATCATGTCAAGGTATATGCTCATTTGAAAGTACCATTAAGCGGTTTTGATCTATCCTCATAGATCTTGAAGCTTAATGTTCAAGTAGCTTAATCCAGGTTTCTATTGAAAAACACTTTTCAAACAACCCTATATGCTTTCTAGAAATTCTACATCATTTCTGATCAACAACATATACTCATCAGAATCTATCACACCCGATCATCACGTGGTGCTTAGAAGCGACGGACTTTAGCAACGGTGCACAGTTAGGGGAGAACACTTCTTGAAATTTTAATGAGGGATCATCTTATTTACTACCGTCGTTCTAAGCAAATAAGATGCATAAACATGATAAACATCACATGCAATCAAATAGTGACATGATATGGCCAATATCATTTTGCTCCTTTTGATCTCCATCTTCGGGGCTCCATGATCATCATCGCCACCGCATGACACCATGATCTCCATCATCATGATCTCCATCATCGTCTTCATGAAGTTGTCTCGCCAACTATTACTTCTACTACTATGGCTACCGGTTAGCAATAAAGTAAAGTAATTACATGGCGTTGTTTAATGACACGCAGGTCATACAATAAATAAAGACAACTCCTATGGTTCTGCCGGTTGTCATACTCATCGACATGCAAGTCGTGAATCCAATTACAAGAACATGATCAATCTCATACATCACATATCATTCATCACATTCTTCTTGGCCATATCACATCACATATCATACCCGCAAAAACAAGTTAGACGCCTCTAATTTTTGTTTGCATGTTTTACGTGGTTGCTATGGGTTTCTAGCAAGAACGTTTACCCACGCAAAACCACAACGTGATATGCCAATTGCTATTTATCCTTCATAAGGACCCTTTTCATCGAATCCGCTCCGACTAAAGTGGAGAGATCGGCACCGCTAGCCACCTTATGCACCAAGTGCATGTCACGGTGGAACTCGCCTCACGAAGAGTACGTAAGGTCGGTCCGGCCGCTTCATCCCACAATACCGTCAAACAAGATTGGACTAGTAACGGTAAGCATATTGAACATCATCAACGCCCACAACTAC
>JAHIAM010017308.1:0-10133 GCA_021605205.1 Aegilops longissima | reverse complement strand
CCATTTGATATATCTTACAAACCTCGGCGAGCTATAAAGTCACAAGTTTTGGCTGACTTTGTCGCTGAATGGACCGAAGTCAACTCCCTAAAGAATACGGGCGATACTCCAATTGATTATGCACTTCGACGGCTCTAAAATGTTAGCCGGATCGGGGTGGCGTCAGATTGACGCCCCGACCGGAGACACAAATCCAATACATACTTTAGATAATGTACACGGCTCCAATAACGCAGCCAATACGAGGCCCTTTACATGGTCTCCGGATGGCAATTCCATGGGCATTCAACGCCTAGAGGTGCGGGATTCAAACCTCGCAATATCCCAAATAAACGGAGACTTTGACGCCAAAGATCCAAAATGGCAGCATATCGCAACGCTGTCCTTAAAATGTCAGCCCGGCCAAGGACTTGAATTCCATCACGTAGCCCGGGATAATAACCAAGCAGCCGACGATCGCACGATTGGCGAAAAACGCGACGCTGTCCCTCCTAACATCTTCCCGAACGGCTCTTCAAGCCATCCGTATTATGGGAAGAGGAGTCCGAACTAACAAACCGAACAAGCCGCACTACCGGCGATCCAGCCGATGACATAACACCTTCCGCCCACGACATAATGGCAGTAATTGCCCTGCGGACAGAATCATTCTCACCTACTTGCTTAGGCAGGAGCTCTCAAGACCAAAATGAGGCCCGCTGCATTGTCCGGCGATCTAAAGCCTACAAGGTCTATGAGGGAGAACTTTATAAGAAAAGCACAACCGAGTCCTTCAAAGGTGTATCTTCAAGAGGAAGGGCGAACCTCCTCGCTGAAATTCATGCCGGACTAGGCGGACACCACGCCGCAGCTCGGCCCTTGTAGGAAAGGCATTCTGACAGGATTTTATCGGCCGACGGCCCGAGCAGATGCTCAGACTTAGTCCAAAGATGCGCCGATTGTCGCTCTTGCTAATCGAGCCATATGCCACCCACCGCCTCAAAACTATACCCATTACCTAGCCGTCATGGGTCTGGGGCTTGACATGGTTGGACCACTTAAAGGGGGAACCCACAAGCAAAGGTACCTATTGGTCATGGTGGATAAATTCACCAAATGGATAGAGGCCAAGCCGCTTAAAACGGCAGAGTCCGGACCAGTGATAGACTTTATATCCGGTAGTACACCGCTATGGTGTCCCCCAAAGATCATCACCGATAACGGCACGAACTTCACCGCCGATGAGGTTAAATCATGGTGCAAAAATATGGGCATCAAGCTCGATTACGCTTCAGTCTATCATCCTCAAACCAACGGTCAAGTGGAACGAGCAAATGGTCTAATAATGAGCGCATCAAACCCGCACTAGTGCGGTCCTCACGAAATCTGACACACACGGGTAGAGGAGCTCGACCAGCACTGGGGCTGCGGACAACGCCTAACCGCATTTCACCGGATTCACACCATTTTTATGATATACGGCGCAAGCAGTTTTGCCTCATACATCATTCATGACTCACCTCGAAAAGCGCATGTACGAAGAAAGAGAAGCCGAGTTGGATCGGCAGGACAGCTTGGACACATTGGAGGAAGAGCGCGACGTCGCCAAGGCTCGTTCCGCATTCTATCAACAGCAGGCTCGAAGATATCAAAGCAGAGAAGTACGGGCCAAGACTTACAACGTTGGCGAACTGGTTCTACGCCTGCCGGACAAGAAAAAGGACAAGCTCAAGCCCAAATGGGAAGGCCCCTTCATCATCGATCAAGTCCTGACCGGGCGGAGCGTACCGTCTACGAAATGCATCGGATAACCGACTCGAGCCGAACCCATGGAACGCAGCCCGCCTCCGACGATTCTATGCCTAGCGCCGACTAAGAGTTCGGCCCTTTCACCCCGGCCCAAATTTTTTACTTCAGCTGCCTTTTGTTTATATTTTTCTTCTCAACCCTATTCATCCAAGCCTTTAAGGGCCTACTTGCAACGTCACAAGAATTGATGTGCTATCCGCACTCATTATACCTGGGGCTTCTTTACCGTGCTTAATTATACGGGTTTATGCCCAGCACATGTGTCAAGCCTCCACATGTACCTTTTTATTCACCATTATATGCATCGATATGACTTAAGTTTTGGCTGTTGGGTTGTTCGGCTCCTGTGCTTACCCCTCACGCTCCCGATTGTTCGGCTAGGGTAAAGGGAGCACCTCTCGATTGTTATCGCCGGTCAAATGTGTACCTCAGACCGGGTGAAGCCGAAAGCTAGTGTTCTTAAGGGAATATTCGGTCGGTGACTTAAAAGATGATTTTTCTCCACTTATTTATCTGCCCCCAGATGTTTTTTCTTTTTTTCAGACCGACATGCACTTTAGGGCATGCCACCCCGTGAGGAAAGGAACCCTTAACGGAACTATTCTCCCGGAAGATGTTTCTTACTACCCATGTAATATAACATAACTAGTTGGGCACTTGTCCGATAAAGCATCGATGACCCCTACGCCTGGTCTCCATGCATACCCCGTTGTTTCATAACCGAGAAGGTATTCGACACACTCCGACTCTAGGGTCCCGAGGTCGGCTTAAAAGGTCGGCAAAGACAAACGATCTACAATCCGCTAGAAGGCATTTTGTATGTCATTTTATAATACATTGTCGATCGAGTGATTGTATTATTCCTCAATCCCGCCTAACAGGTTGTCTAATTTACAACCTGTTGGGAAAATTTAGCGCCAACTCCACATGGTCAGATACTAAACTCACAGGATCTCCTTCCCATCGGGCCCCACAGTCCGACTTCGCCATGTGGTTGGGATCCGCCTTCTGTACCGCTGCCTTTATCATGGCCTGTGCCTCGGCACCTTGGCGCAGGCCAAAATCTTCCATAAATGGAAGCGCTGCCGCACTCCCTGCAGCTTCTTCAAGCTCCCCAAGACCCTCGGTATGGAGAAGGCTGGCCATAACGCCGGATGACGCCGCCATAGCCTCGCCAACTCGTCGATCAGTTGCAACACCGGAAGTTGATCACCGCTGTTACGGCATCTCTCCGCAGGCGACCTGTGAGCATACCGCAGCATATTCTCTTCAATTGACTTCTCGCCAACTCTTCTTTTCAAAGGAGTTCGCCAAGCACTTACTATATATGCCGCGACGAAGCCGCTGATTCTCCTTAATGGAGCCCGACAGCTCAGCCCTTAACGCTTTTCAGCTCTTCTCCAAGCTGGGTATGGGCATCCCGAGCTTGTTCCTTTCATGCTGCACCTTATGCACCCTCTCGCCGCCTTTAGTTGGCGCAGGTTCTTGCCTGTCCGGATCTTGTCCGCAGCACCTGCAATGTCGTTTTTAGACTTGCGCAGCCAAGCGCTACTTATCTTCTAAAAATGCTACTGAGAGAGGTCCTGCGCTTCCTCCTCCAGTAAATTGCGGCCTCAAGTTGGGCCTTGCACTCTTGCAGCCCCGAGACAGTTGGGTATTCTTCTCGTATGATCCTATTGCTTCATATGATCCTTAAATCAGTTTAAATATAACTACTTTAAGTCTCGGGGCCACCGGCATATATAACTATTAAATTCTCTTACCAGATGTCTTTTACATATCATCGCTGTTCGATAAAACTATCTTGAGCAGCACGAAGGTGCTGGCCCCCGTGTAAAGGCGCTCAACACTCGGGAGAAGCACGCCACGAATACCTGCACTGGGCGCTTGGATTCAGGGCACTTCCACCTCAGACTTGGTAGCGGATAGTCTGTCGGCATCCTCCGTCGGAGGAACGCTCCAAGCCTTTGCGCCTCCCTCCCGACCAAAAGGGAGCCCGCCGGTAGAGGTTGGATTGACAACTTTCACGCAGAACCGCGGATGCTTTTTTCCTATAAAAGTCATGAGCACTCAAACGCTTTAGGAACGTTGTTTCTAAATACTGAATTGTGAGCTATACCTTTGCGGCGACGCTTCACCAAGGCAAGGCCTCTTCCGCCCATCGTCCGGATCGCCTTGTTGGTCAGCCACCGCGGGTTTCGGCTTCGCCTGTGGGCGCGCCCTGCATAGTGCCATCATATACGGTGGTCGTAAATAAGCAAGGAAGGAATGACGTGTCGTGGCTTCGCCGCAATCACCGGGAAGCCGGATATAGTCCGGGATAGTCGGCCGTGATGGCTATTTAAAGCATTGTCCATGCTGAGCTGGTGGAACACCACGCCGATTAGCTCCACCTTTATGTCCGGATCTCTTCGAGGCCGGATCCCGGATCTCTCGATTCTCGGGCTGTGGAGCCGACTTAGCATGCCCTCCACGGTCCGGCGCAGTTTCCTGGCCGAAAGAAGAACACACTATAAGAAACTTAAGTTTTGAAAGGCACGGGTCGGACACGCTGAGTGTTCGCTACCCAAGGCCGGGATTATTCATGGAAACCCATCTAACGGGTTCTTCCGGGAAATCCTCCTTCCCCCTTATACAGGCCGGACAAGATCGCCACCAGATCTTCGGGCCGAATCCGCCCTTTATGCCATGTCGGGTGGCATCGCCCTCCCTGTTGAAATCCCACATGGGTGGCCCTCAGACAGTGGCTGCACCCCGGTAACGCATGTTGCCATGATTCCAATCATGGTCAACCCGGCATGGGCCAAGAATCTTATTCGCCCATCAAATAATGGACGCCTTGTCTTCCTCCGTATGGGGCTCATGACGCCAACTAAGGCGCTTTTCAGAGGAGCATTGCTGAACTCCGGAGGCCGATCCAACAGGGTCCGCAGCGGAGCGCCTTCTATGTAAAACCATTCAAGGCTAGTCTTCGGCGCTTTCTTAGGGTTCCGGATGGATATCCGTCCCGCAATGCGCCATATTTCGGCGCCAGACACTTGATATATGGACCCCTCGTGAGAGCGGGTACAAGGCGTAACAACCTCTTCCATTAACGCTGTAAGTGGGGCTCGACGCCCAGGAAAAGCTCAGAAGAGCTACATAACCCGCAATATGCAGGATTGAGGCGGGCGTGAGGTGATGAAGCTGGAGTCCGTAGAGAACTCCAGTGAGCCCATGAGGAATGGATGTACAGGAAATCCGAGCCCCTTATCGATAGGGGACGAAGCATACCCGCCCCCTTTGTTGGGATTTGGGGTAACCTCCGCTTGCTTCCTACCTTGTAGGTGGCCAGCCCGGCTCGAATCGGAACCATGAAGGCCGGAGGGAGATATCCCCCATTTGGAGCTTCACCAGCTCTGCAGCGGAACAGAGCATCTCCTCCATTCTCCCGCAAAGGGCCGGAGCGAGAAGAGGAGCCAAGTGGACAGTCCATGATGGAATGGATTCTTGGTCAAAGCGCCTCGGATGAGTATTTATAGAGGAAGATGGTGATTTGGATCTAGATTCTGCCTCCCCTTATAGGCAGATTTGAAGGAAATATGCCCTAGAGGCAATAATAAAGTTATTATTTATTTCCTTATATCATGATAAATGTTTATTATTCATGCTAGAATTGTATTAACCGGAAACATAATACATGTGTGAATATATAGACAAACAGTATGTCACTAGTATGCCTCTATTTGACTAGCTTGTTAATCAAAGATGGTTATGTTTCCTAACCATGAACAAAGAGTTGTTATTTGATTAACAAGGTCACATCATTGGTTGAATGATCTGATTGACATGACCCATTCCGTTAGCTTAACACTTGATCGCTTAGTATGTTAATGCTTTCTTCATGACCCATACATGTTCCTCGTAACTATGAGATTATGCAACTCCTGCCACCGGAGGAACACTTTGGTACTACCAAACGCCACAACGTGAATCGGGTGATTATAAAGGAGTACTACAGGTGTCACCAAAGGTACTTGTTGGGTTGGCGATTTCGAGATTAGGTTTTGTCATCCGATCGTCGGAGAGGTATTCTAGGCCTTCGGTAATACACATCACCTAAAGCCTTGTAAGCATTACAACTAATGAGTTAGTTGTGAGATGATGTATTACGGAACGAGTAAAGAGACTTACCGTAACGAGATTGAACTAGGTATTGATACCGACGATCAAATCTCGGTAAGTAACATACCGATGACAAAGGGAACAACGATGTCGTCAGGCGGTTCGACCGATAAAGATCTTCAGAGAATATGTAGGAACCAATATGGGCATCCAGGTTCCGCTATTGGTTATTGACCGAGAATGGTTCTAGGTCATGTCTACATAGTTCTCGAACCCGTAGGGTCCGCACGCTAACGCTTCGATGATGCATCATAATGAGTTTATAAGTATTGATGCATCAAGGTTGTTCGAGTCCCGGATATGATCACGACATGACGAGGAGTCTCAAATGGTCGAGACATAAAGATTGATATATTGAAGCCTACATTTGACATCGGAAATGTTCCGGTGAAATCGGATTTTATCGAGTACCGGAGGTTACCGAACCCCCGGGAGGTCAATGGGCCTTAATGGGCCATAGGAGAAGAGGAAGGGCAGCCAAGGTGGCTGCGCGCCTCCCCTCTAGTCCCAATAGGACAAGGAAGGGGCAGCGCCTTCCCCCTTCTCCCTCCTCCAAACCTAGTCCAACTAGGAAGGGGGGAGTCCTACTCCTGGGAGTAGGACTCCTCCTTGCGCCCCCTATAGGGCCGCCACCTCCCCTTGTCTCCTTTATATACGGGCAGGGGGCACCCCAAGACACACAAGTTGATCTACGGATCTTGCCTTAGCCGCAGCGGTGCCCCTTCCACCATATTCCACTTCGTCATATCGTCGCCGAGCTTAGGAGAAGCCCGCGCCGAGAAGTCATATCGTCAGGAGCTTAGGCGAAGCTCGCGCCGGTGGAGCATCAACATCGCCACCACGCCGTCAGCGGTTGACGGAACTCATCCCGACACTTTGCTGGATCGGAGTCCGGGATCGCCATCGAGCTGAACGCAGAACTCGGAGGTGCCGTGACGCTCGGTGCTTGATCGGTCGGATCGTGAGACGATTAATCACATCAACCGCGTTGTTATAACGCTCGCTTTCGGCTCACGAGGGTACGTGACGACATTCTCCTCTCGCTGCTATGCCATCACCATGGTCTTGCGTGATCGTGAGGAAATTTTTGAAATTACCACGCTACCCAACAGGGCATCCGAGCCTGTGTTTTATGCGTTGATGTCATATGCACGAGTAGAACACAAGTGAGTTGTGGGCGATAAGTCATACGCCTACCAGCATGTCATACTTTGTTCAGCGGTATTGTGAGATGAAGCGCCCGGACCGACATTACGCCAGACGCTTTACGCGAGACTGGTTTCACCGCCCAGCACTCGTTGCTTAAAGGTGACCGCGGGTGTCTGCTCTCTCACTTTAGTTGAACTGAGGCTACGCCGTCCTTGAGAAGGTTAAAACGGAGTCTATTTGACGAAGTATCGCTGTGGTTTTGATGCGAGGTAAGAACGGTTCTTGCTCAGCCCGTAGCAGCCACGTAAAACTTGCAACAACAAAGTAGAGGACGCCTAACTTGTTTTTGCAGGCATGTTGTGATGTGATATGGTCAAGACGTGATGCTATATTTTATTGTATGAGATGATCATGTTTTGTAACCAAGTTATCGGCAATCGGCAGGAGCCATATGGTTGTCGCTTATTGTATGAAATGCAACGCCATGTAATTGCTTTACTTTATCACTAAGGAGTAGCGATAGTCGAGAAGCAATAGTTGGCTAGACGACAACGATGCTACGATGGAGATCAAGGTGTCGCTACCGTGACGATGGTGATCATGACGGTGCTTCAGATGGAGATCACAAGCACAAGATGATGATGACCATATCATATCACTTATATTGATTGCATGTGATGTTTATCCTTTATGCATCTTATCTTGCTTTGATTGACGGTAGCATTATAAGATGATCTCTCACTAAAATTATCAAGAAGTGTTCTCTCGAGTATGCACTGCTGCAAAGTTCAGAGTACCCGACACCACGTGATGATCGGGTGATAAGTTCTACGTCCATCTACAACGGGTGCAAAACAGTTGCACACGCGAATACTCAGGTTAAACTTGACGAGCCTAGCATATAACAGATATGGCCTCGAACACGGAGACCGAAGGTCGAACGTGAATCATATAGTAGATATGATCAACATAGTGATGTTCACCGTTGAAACTACTCCATCTCACGTGATGATCGGACATGGTTTAGTTAAATGGATCACGTGATCACTTAGATGACTAGAGAGATGTCATCTAAGTGGGAGTTCTTAAGTAATATGATTAATTGAACTTTAATTTATCATGAACTTAGTCCCGTAGTATTTTGCAAATTATGTTGTAGATCAATAGCTCGCGTTGTTGCTTCCCTATGTTTTGCATATGTGTTCCTAGAGAAAATTGTATTGAAAGATGTTAGTAGCAATGATGCGGATTGGATCCGTGATCTGAGGTTTATCCTCATTGCCGCGCAGAAGAATTATGTCCTTAATGCACCGCTATGACAGTACCTATTGCGAAGCAGATGCGACGTTATGAACGCTTGGCTAGCTCAATATGATGACTACTTGATAGTTTAGTGCACCATGCTTAACGGCTTAGAATCGACTTCAAAGACGTTTTGAACGTCATGGACCATATGAGATGTTCCAGAATTGAAGTTAATATTTCAAGCAAAACCCGAATTGAGAGATATGAAGTCTCCAACAAGTTCTATAGCTAAAAGATGGAGGAGAATCGCTCAACTAGTGAGCATGTGCTCGATTGTCCGAGTACTTC
Organism: Aegilops longissima; assembly: GCA_021605205.1. Lineage (NCBI taxonomy): Eukaryota > Viridiplantae > Streptophyta > Magnoliopsida > Poales > Poaceae > Aegilops > Aegilops longissima. The sequence continues at coordinate 1,439 of JAHIAM010017308.1, read as the reverse complement.
AATCGCTTGAATCAAGTGGAGTTAATCTTCCAGATAAGATAGTGATTGACAGAATTTTCTAGTCACCATCACTAAAGTTACTAGAACTTCGTGATGAACTATAATATGCAAGGGATGACGAAAACAATTCCGAAGCTCTTCGATGCTAAATCGGCGAAAGTAGAAATCAAGAAAACATCAAGTGTTGATGGTTGACAAGACCACTAGTCTCAAGGAAAAGGGCAAAGGAAAGAAGGGGAACTTCAAGAAGAACGGCAAGCAAGTTGTTGCTCGAGTGAAGAAGCCCAAGTCTGATCTAAGCCCGAGACTAAGTGCTTTTGCTACAATGGAACTGGTCACCGAAGCGAACTACCCCAAGTATTTGGTGGATAAGAAGGATGGCTAAGTGAACAAAGGTATATTTGATATACAAATTATTGATGTGTATTTACTAGTGTTCATAGTAACCCCTCGGTATTTGATACTGGTTCAGGGCTAAGAGTAGTAACTCAAACAGGAGTTGCAGAACAAACAGAGACTAGTTGAAGGGAAGTGACGATGAGTGTTGGAAGTAGTTCCAAGATTGATATGATCATCATCGCACACCCCTATACTTTCGGGATTAGTGGAACCTAAATAAGTGTTATTTGGTGTTGAGCATAAATATGATTTGATCATGTTTATTGCAATACGTTATTCATTTAAGTAAGAGAATAAATTGTTGTTCTGCTTACATGAATAAAACCTTATATGGTTACACACCCAATGAAAATGGTTCATTGGATCTCGATCATAGTGATACACATATTCATAATATTGAAACCAAAAGATGCAAAGTTAATAATGATAGTGCAACTTATTTGTGGCAATCGCCGCTTAGGTCATATTGGTGTAAAGCGATGAAGAAAACTCCATGTCGATGGACTTTGGAATCACTTGATTATGAATCATTTGATGCTTAAGTAACCGCGCCTTTTGGGCAAGATGACTAAAACTCCGCTCTCCGAACAATGGAACAAGCTACTGACTTATTGGAAATAATACATACCGATGTATGCGATCCAATGAGTGTTGATGCTCGTGGCAAGTATCGTTATTTTCTCGACCTTCATAAGATGATTTGAGCAGATATGGGTATATCTACTTGATGAAACATAAGTCTGAAATAGTTGAAAGGTTCAAAGAATTTCAGAGTGAAGTGGAAAATCATCGTAACAAGAAAATAAAGTTTCGCGATCTGATCGTGAGATGAATATTTGAGTTACGAAGTTTGGTCTTCAATGAAAACAATGTGAATAGTTTCACAGCTCACGCCACCTGAACACCACAACATTATGGTGTGTCCGAACGTCAGAATCTGCATTTTATTTTGATATGGTGCGATCTATGATGTATCTTACCGATTTACCACTATCATTTTGGGGTTATGCATTAAAGACAGCTGCATTCACGCTTAATAG
>JAHIAM010017307.1:0-15880 GCA_021605205.1 Aegilops longissima | reverse complement strand
ATTGAGCCATCCAAAGGTAGGGTTGATAATATATGATAATTTGCTCCAATTTGTTGGAAGAGAAACCGGTTTCAAGTAGTGGCTTACCATACCAATAAACAGCTATCCAAAAAATGCGGCCCGGTTTGTTGATGTAGACCAGCCAGAGCGGACCGAAAACGACCGCAGATCGAGGCAACATGGATAAGCCGCCACGGTTGGGTGCGGACGCGTTATCCTCCTCATTTTAAACCGGGGACGCGGAACTGCCGCAGAGCGGACGGTGAGTCGCCCATGGCGTTGTGGGTAACGGGCGAGTTGATGTAAACCGGCCACGACGGCGATTTGAGCGGCCCATCCACCGGGTGATATAACACGGATGAAACGCCGGCAGTAACTGTCATTTGCGTTCGACCCAATATAACACCTCATTTGTAATGAACAATTGTCCGATGTTTATGAACGATGATAACGCACGTAAAATTTTGCATATAGTAGTGGTAGTGCTTCACAATACTTTTTTGGGGAGCCCCCTCCTTTATAATCGCACGAAAATTCTTCCATATAGTGTGGGGAGCCAACGTCGGGATTTGTCAAGATGTCCTTAGTGTGAGGACTTAATCGCGGGCCAACGATCTATGTGGTAGCTTGAGAGGGTTGTTCGGGACGAGAGACGCAACACGCAAGACAAGGATCTAGACAGCTTCCCCCGGAAACATCATCCAATAACCCTACCCTTGTTGTGGCTAGGTCTCATTATGATCATGAGAGAGTCCCGGAGGCCCTTTTTGTCTAGCCCGAGATTGTTCTTGTTTCCTTTCTTTAGAGCCCGCCTCCTTATAAAGTTAGAGGGCGGGTTACATGGGAGTCCAAATAGGATTAGGACTAGCCTATCCTCTACTAAGCCGGATAAGTCCGGCTTGATTCCTCGAAGGAAATATTCGCCCCTTTCTCTTAAGCCGCCCATCATAACGCCGAGGCCTTTCCGGCTTTGGGCCTTGTTGTCCATCCGACCCCCTACCGGTTACTAATGAGTCGCCAAGATCGGGCGGTTATCTGGAGTCGCCAAGCTCCAGCGGTCACCAGAGTCGCCACGCCCACCGTCTACCCCCCGGTCATACGGGTATATCCCCAAAGCGTGAATCATATAGTAGATATGATCAACATAGTGATGTTCACCATTGAAAGCTACCCATTTCACTTGATGATCGGTTATGGTTTAGTTGATTTGGATCACATGATCACTTAGATGATTAGAGAGTTCTGCTAAGTGGGAGTTCTTAGTAATATGATTAATTGAACTTAAATTTATCATGAACTTATTACCCATAGTATTTTGATTGTCTATGTTTAATGTAGATAGATGGCTCGTGTTGTTGTTCCGCTGAATTTTAATGCTCCTTGAGAAAGCAAAGTTGAAAGATGATTAGCAATTACACGGACGGTCCATAACTTGAGGATTATCCTCATTGTGAGTAAGAATTACGCCCCGAAGCACCGCCGGTGCGGCCCGCCGCAGAGCAACACCGATGTTATGAACGCCCGCAGCAAAGCGATGACTACTAATAGTTCAGGCCATGCTTTACGGCTTAGAACCGGTCTTCAACGACGCTTTGAACGCCATGGAGCATATGAGATGTTCCAGAGTTAAAGTTAATATTTCAAGCAAATGCCCGGATTGAGAATAAGTTCCAATAAGTTCTATAGTGCAAGATGGAGGAGAATAGTTCGGAGATATACTAAAATGTCCGTTAATAATCACTTGATTCAACCGGGAGTTAATCTTCCGATGAAGGCCCATTGATGAATTCTTCAATCACGCCACCAAGCGCAAGAGCCGTGATAACTATAATATGCGGGATGGAAAGAAAATTCCCGCTTTCGAATGCTAAAGGCTAGGAGGTAGAAATCAAGAAGGAGCATCAATGTTGATGGTCAACAAGACCACTAGTTTCAAGAAAAGGGCAAAGGGAAGAAGGGGGAATTCAAGAAGAACGGCAAGCGTTGTCAGAAAAGAAACCCAAGTCTGACCTAAGCCTAAACCGAGTTTTACCCAAGCAAACTGGTCACGAAGCGGAACTCCCCAAGTATTTGGCGGATGAAGGATGGAAGGGCAAAGGTTTGGATATACATGTTATTGATGTACCTTACTAGAGCTCAAGTAGCACTGGTATTTGATACGGTTCTGCTAATATTTGCAACTCAAAGTGGACTACGGATTGCTTAACACCGCCAAGGACGAGGTGACGGGCTGGAAATGTTTCCAAAGTCGATGTGATCACCCGGCACGCTACCTCTACATCTACCTTGGGATTAGTTTTAGACCTGAATAATTGTTATTTGGTGCCGATTGAGCATGAACATTATATCTGGATCTTGTTTGATGCAGACGGTTATTCATTTAAATCAGAAATAATGGTTGTTCTATTTATATGAGTAATATCTTTATGGTCATGCACCCTTGAAGAGTGGTCTATTTTGATGAATTCATTGTAGTGATACAATATTCATAATGTTGAAGCCAAAAGATGCAGAGTTGATAATGATAGTGCAACTTATTTGTGGCACTACCGCTTAGGTCATATCGGTTAAAACGATGAAGAAATTCCATACCGATGGATTTTTGGAACCACTTGATTATGAATCACGGTATTTGTAACCGTGCCTCATGGGCAAGATGACTAAAACGCCCCGATTATGGAGAGAGAAACAAATTTGTTAGAAATCATAATAGATGTATGTGGTCCAATGAATGTTGAAGCTCGGGGATATCGTATTTTCCCTTTCACAGATGATTTAAGAATATGAGTATATCTACTTAATGAAGCATAAGTCCAAATTTGAAAAATTCAAAGAATTTTAGAGTGAAGTTGAAAATCATTGTAACAAGAAAATAAAGTTTCTACGATCTGATCGGGAGGATAATATTTGATTTACAAGTTTGGTCTACATTTGAAACAATGCGAATAGTTTAAAATCACGCCACCCGAACACCACAGAATGGTGTGTCCGAACGCATAATCGATTTACTAGATATGGCGATCTATGATGTCTTACCGATTTACCGCTATCGCTTTGGGGTTATGCTTTAGAGACAGCCGATTCACGCTAAATAGGGCACCATGAAAATCCATTGAGACGACTTTATGAACTATGGTTTGGCAAGAAACCAAAGTTGTCGCTTGAAAGTTTGGGGTCATGTTATGTGAAAAAGCTTCAACCGATAAGCTCGAACCCAAATCAGAAAAATGTTCTTCATAGGATACCCAAAGGAGACAAATACACCTTCTATCACAGATCCAAGGCAAGACATTCTAAGAATGGATCCAGGGAGTCTCGATTAGGGGTGTCCGAAGCCGGACTATAGCCTTTGGCCGACCTCGGACTATGAAGATACAAGATTGAAGACTTCCCCCGTGTCCTGGGGACTTTCCTTGGCGTGAAGGCAAGCTTAGAACGGATATGTAGATCTCCTACCATTGTAACCACTGGTAACCCTAACCCTATTGGTGCCTATAAACCGGAGGGTTTTAGTCAGAGGATCTAACAACAATCATACCATAGGCTAGGTTCTAGGTTTAGCCTCTCGATCTGGGTAGATCTACTCTTGTACTACCCATATCATCAATATTAATGCAGAGTAGGGTTTTACCCATCGAGAGGGCCCAACCGAAAACATCGGTCCCTTGTCTCCCGTTACCATCCGCCTAGACGCAATTGGGACCCCACCCGAGATCCGCCGGTTTTGAAATCGACATTGGTGCTTTTGCTGAGAGTTCCTCTTGCATCTTTAGGCCCGATGGCTCCGATCATCAACAACGGCGCCCGGGTGAGACTTTTCTTCCTGGACAGATCTTCGTATTCTGGTTTTGCACCGGCCAATTCACTTGGCCATCCGAGCAGATTGAAAGCTACGCCCGCCATCGTCAGATTTGGAAGTTTGAACTACACGGCCGACCCCGCAGAACTTGATCTTCGACGGGTTCGAGCCACACCAAGCGCACCAGACCCCACGAGGGGTGATCTAGCTCCCCAAACAGGCCCGAGGCGCACGAGTCCGCCCACCTTTAGCTCGAGCCGACGCCCGACGAGGATGGGTGGCTGACACCGCCGGGCTGGATCTCACGGCGATTGAGCCATACACCTACCCCATCCTTTGGGCTCGGGATCAAGGTGCCGGACTTTTCCGACCCAAGCCTTCCACGAATCGACCATTACCGACATGGAATTCACCGCCATGAATTTTCAAAGATTTGCCCTTGGCGACATCCCGAACTCACTAAAGTCTCTCATCAGAGAGCCCTGGCCGGATTATGGTCCAAGGTTGGGATGCGACGACAAGAAATTCAAAGCCCACCCACCACCCACTTCATAGCCACCGTGATTTAACCGACATGCTAGACTTCGACCAAGACATCGACGGTATGGACGAAGGCAGAGACGATAAGAACCAGACCACAATCGAAGGCCACCCGCCATAGGACATATACATGGTGGACATCCCAAAAGATGGGAATGGCGATAAAAATGGAGGATGACCCTCCAAGAAAACCTGTTGCCGATCAGGGCGCCTAAATCCCCCACAAAGAAAAATGGTGATTCCAAAGACGGAGACAATAACACCCTGAAAGGGAAGATAACCCTCCAAAATGATTCAGCCAGAGGAGGAGAAGCCACTCATGAGAGGAAAAGATAGGTAGAGGACGTAATTACATGCCCTCCAAGATGAGGAGCCTCGAACACGAACTGGGTGCCCGAGGATCCCGCCAACAAGAGCTTTCAAACGCAGGCTAATGGCCACGGCAAGCAGCCTCAAGAAAAAGCAGAACAGCTTAGAGCTGACCAAGACTTTTGGGATGGATAAGTCCTGCGTCAAGAGTACGAATTGAGCCCCTCCAAGAGCTACCCAAGACGAGGTTGCTACCCATTAGAGGAGGAAGTACCCAAACCTACATCACCGCATGATATGGGACGCCACCGCGGGCGGAGAGGCCTCTTGGCCTCAACTCAAGTCGCACTCCCCGCCATTAAAAATACAAAGGCGCTGGGAATCCCAAGATATGTTGGGAGAAGGAAGGTAAACAAGATCAATCACGGATCGGGGGCCCCATTAACGCGATTTAAACCGCCACGCCGATATGGCAACCCCCCCAAAGAGACAAAGCTCACTTGAGCTGGCCGTGATATAGCCCAAACAAAGGCACCGACACCCACTATGCTTCAGATGAAGTGATGGATCAAATCCCGAGGGTTTAAAACCCGTAAAAGTTGAATCAAATGGCACAACAGATCCCGGGTTTGGATCGAGGACTATATCCTTCACATCCACATGGCCCGGTGATGATCTACACGCCCATCAAATACCTCCCATTCAAGCTTAAAGGACTAGCCCGCATTGGCTTAACAGCTTGCCCCAGAAATCAATTGGTTGTTGGGAAGACCCCGGGATTCCCACATTGGGCACATTGTGCACCACCGCACCGACCAAACCACATAATTCAGCAAAAGAGGAATCGCCGCAACCCGACACTTCCTAACCAAGAAAAATCAAATCGCCGATTGTCCGGATGCCGGGGCCGCAGCCTTCAAACACAACATCCGCGAAAATTTGCCCGCACCGGATAGGGGCCGAAACCACAGCCCTCAAACCATGACCCCTTTTGCGGGAGAGGAAAAGGGAGCTCCAGAAAAAGATGACCAAGAGCCCCGTAAGGATACCAAGGAAAATGGGTTCCTTAAAGGGCCCGGGAAACGGGAAAGTGAGGATATGGATAATGGGATTCAGAGGCTCTAAACCCTCCGAAAAAGCCATTTAAAAGAAATACCCCGGTCCAATTTAATACCGATCGCGGGTTGATACACGGACCAAAAACCAGCCAATCAAACCAATAGGGATTTTTTTAAAACAAGTTAAATGCCAAAAAATGACAAGGGGCTGATAGGATGAAAGGAGCCCCCGTCGGGACCCCGATTCTAAGTCACACCGATCTAGCATGTAACACCATTCACTTTTGCCTCACGAGGTATTCCCGGGTGTCGCTTACCATGGCCCCGGGACCCATGCCTTTTGGCTCACGATATGATATGTCGCTAGCATCCATATGAGAGAACCGGCCGACATGACTAGTCGTGGAACCCAAAGTACTAAATGGACAGCATACATGAAACAACATCGAGCAGTCACGAGCCGAATCCGGGTAGAAAGGCTAACAGACCGGAACCCGGCCAAAGGTAGGAACTGGATGTCACCTGACATTTCCGGGAGAACAAGAACGAAGTGAATCACATGCCGCACCTAGTTCCAAAAGAGGCGGCTAGGGACTCGTAAACCGGGCAGAAGGGCTACCATGGCTCGGGAAGCACTAGACTACATTTCCCCATAAGAGAGGCTACCAAGGATAGACAACTAGGTTGTCGGATCCCACACATAGCAATACACGTACACGACGCATAACATGCAAGTATGTGCTGTACAACATGGCATCACAACATAACGCAAACTCATATAGATAAAGGCCCAAGAGCCACATAGCATTAATACAAACAGGGTCACATGACCCATCATTCAGAGATACAAGCAAAAGCATTAAGTCCGAGTAGCAAACTACAAAAGAAAAAGGCTGAGAAGCCCGACTATCTACAAGACCTCCTAAGGGTACAAATCGATGAGGTAACCACTGTCAAGTCCAAGCGAACTACTAGTAAGACCAAATCCCGCAAAAACATAATAAAGCAACGGAGTACAAAGGTACCAAAGAAGACTTACATCGATCCTATCATACATGCATTTGTATCAAGAAGGTAATGGGGTTTAGTTGCAAAAAGCCGCTTTGACCGGCTATCCCGTTTAACTACGAAACTTTTTGAGGTGAAAACACCAGTCCACTAATCACCACAAAATACCTACTATGGATTCATTCCGCCCCTACGAGAAGGCCATCCATAGCACTCACACTTGTCTTGAGCATTTTAGAGTTCCACTTCAAGTTGTCTATGTACCCGAAGCATCCAAGAAGTCCATAACCAGGACCGGCTATTCAATAGATCATGTTAACCCCAGGGTGTACTTTTCACACACGCCTCCCACTTACACCATGTACACGCCATGTATCTCCAACCTTCAAGGAAGCCAGGGTGTGGCCACGACCGACTAACCACACAAGACTCTAGTCCGGTTTATCGCCTATTCGGTTCCATCCGCAAGGAGATCCGCCGGGTTCCCACGGCCCCAAACGATGTGTGCAGGTTCCCAGCCCACCATCCGGTGCCACTGACACCGGCCACGGTGTTTAGTCTGTCCTAAGCCCCCGCCGGTGCCACTTGGTAGAAAAATACACTACCTACAAACACCAAAATAGTTACTCCCGGAAGAGACTTGGTTAATAAGTCGGAGGCACAAGCATTCCAATGTGGTAGTAGCTAGTCATTGGACAACATACAAAACTCAAGGTTAAGGAGGTTCCAAAGGAGACAACCCACCATGTACTCCTACATGGCCTCTCACCGCTACCTTTACCAAATCGGTTCCACACTTCACTCCAAAGATCGTAACATAGAACTGCACTCCAATTCATTCCCAATGAATCAACACACAACTCTAAGAATACGGCATGGCATGGTAGGAACACAACATGGCTCAATCAACCCACACATGCTAGTGGGTTTCAACTATTTACGTGGCAATGACAGTCATGCAGAGGAATGGGTTCAACTACGCCAACAAAGTAGCGATGAATCTTGTTGTCCTAATGCAATAATGAGAGCAGGAGGGAGAGTAGGATTGTATCGAATGAACAAGGGGTTTGCTTGCCGGTAAATCAACAAGGAGGCATGTCCGGGTACTTAGACTCTCCGAGGGACCTATCGAGAAGGAACGCCAACAATCAATACACAAGCATATGCAACAATATGATGCATGAACATGGCATGAAGATGTGATGTTGTTTGAGCTAATGCAACTAGTATTCATTTTTGAAGTCCATTTGAACCAAGAATTCAAATGCAACTCCAAATTGCTTTATAAATGCCATTTTAGTGTTTCACTTATACAGCAGGTATAAGTTGGTTTGTCATGCATGAAACTGGTACGATGGTAGATTGAATTTTTCTGATAATTTTTCATATATAAATTATTTCAATGAGCTACGTTGAATTTTATGATTTTTGAAGTTTATAACATTTTCGAATTTGATTTAATTTAAATCCATAAATGGATATATCCCAAGATACGCCATGCTCGCAAAGGTCAACGGTGGATAGGTCAAACCGACATGTGGGGTCCACACGCCGGACACGGTTAAACAGGAGGTTTTACTAATCTAATTAAAAGATTAGGGCGCAGGGCCCACTGCCGGGGTTAGTTAACGGTGATTAGCCTTGAATCACCGCACCGGGCCCGCCCCAGTGGGTAGGGTTGTCGGGCGACCGGACGCGCGACGCCCGCCATGCCACGGGCCAAGGGCACCGGGGATTTGGCCCGCCCGCATCCGTGGGAGGACGGAGGAGTTGGGGAGGCGGATGAGCGAGGCTCACGGGCGGGCCGAGTCACCGAAAGGGCGCAACGAGCGGGGGAGGAGAAGGGGAATCACCGGGGCTCACAAAAATCCAACCGGGTGGGGAAGCTGGGAAGGCTTGGGGGAACGGCCCGGGTGATCCCCGAGGGAAGAAGACGAGGTGACGGCCCACGGGCGCCCCGGTTGCTTGGCTTGTTGAGGAGAGAGGCAAGGAGCTTGGCGAGAGGGGCGGGGGAAGGGTGGGGACGGAAACCGGCAGGGCAAAAGGCGGGTGGCTCAAGGGGAGGGGAGAGAGGGGGAGGCCACGGAGAGAGGGAGAGAGGGGGGCGGTGGCACGCAGGGCACCAGGAGAGGAGGAGGACAGGCAGGGTGGGGGCTGGGGAGGCCCGGGGCCGGCACACGCCCCCAGGGGCGAGGGGAGGACAAGGGGGCTAATCAACTGCCAGGCGGCCAGAACGGGCGCAGGAGGTAAGCTGTAAGTTTTTCCCTTTTTTTTTTTTTTTCATTTTCCACATTTGTTTGGTTTAATAAAATACTAAAATTTTTTTTCATGCCAATTTTTTAGGGGCTAGTGGATTATTTAGCTCCTCAATAATGGATAATTTTTGGACAATATTATATATATATATAAAATATATATCCAAAGCAAATAATTATTGATTAATTCCAAATGCCCAAAATAAATATTTGAGCTCCTAAAAATATTGGTTTGATTTTTATCTCTGTCCAATATTTTCAGAGAGCAACATGAGCATTTTCGACCTTTTGGAGCAATTTTATTTGGGTCATTTTAAATGATTCCGAGGGTTTCACAAATCCCATTTCAAATTTAAATGGAATTTAAACATGATGCACACATGACTAGCTAGTCAGGTCATACCGAACTAGATGTGACAATCCCTTTATTGAAAGAATCTCGCCCCAGATTTGGGTCGAGGAAAGAAAGGGTACTATAAGACGATCTTCTCGCCCCAAGTAGCTTTCTCTCAATGATGAGACCACAACCTTGAGAAACTTGATGTTCGACGCCGAGGACACGCCGCTTGATCAAGAATGCAAGGTACCTCGATATGTGAGGTTATCTTGGGATCAAGGCTTGTGGTCCAGGATAGGATCCGAGAAGCAACCCAGTTGAGAGACGGGAAACATCATGACTGGAAAGATTGGGGTAGTTCCGGTAGGCAACCCTCCTCGCTTAGCAGAATGCAAAAGGACCAATGTAACGAGGAGCCAACTTGCCCTTGATAAAACGATGGGTACCCTTCAAGGAGTAACCCAAGGGGCTTTGTCGCCAATTCATAAGTCATATCCTTATGAGACGATCATACGGGCTCTTTGACGAGAGGGCTTTTCAAATTCACGATGATGCGAACTTTTTCCGCCTCCCGGATCATGTCCGTCCAAAGAATTGTCTTTCACCGTTTCCCCAGTTCAAAGGTGTTCGAATCTTCCCCAAGAGAATCTCAAAAGGAGCTTTGGACCGGATTGATAGCTATTGTTATAAGCAAACTCGGGAAAGGAAGACATTTCTCCCAATCCATACCGAATGAGATAACGCAAGCTCTAAGCATGTCTTCGAGAATTTTTTGACCCTTTCCACCGACCACTTGATTGGGGTGGAAAGCGGCATCAAGGAAAGATGGGTTCCCATGGCTTTGGAAACTCTCCTTAAATGAGAAGTGAAAAGACTACCATCCAATTGATCTCATGGAACACCATGAAGTGACACTATTCGAGAATATATAAGTCACAGCTGACTAGAGGATACTCTAACAGGTAGGAAGTGGCCACTTTGGAGAGACGATCAATGACTACAAGATAGCATTATTCCTCGGTCCCGGAAAGCCGTGATGAAGTCCATACCAACTTTATCCCATTTCCACAGGAATAGCTAAACAAGGGTCCGAGGTCTGATGCTCCTTAACCGACGACAAACGCCACCTTAGCAATAAACGAGCAATTTTCTCTTCATCCTAGCCACCGTAACCTGCGAGGTCCCGAACATCTTAGTACTACCGGATGAATCGGAGAGGAGATTCATGCCCCTTAAGAATCTTGTCGATGTTGACTTGGGAACCACCAAGCATTCTCAAAGAAAACAACACCTATCATCATAGAGAAACTCCACCAACTCCCTTCTTAATGTTTTCTTATCGGATAAACCCCTATCAAACTTGGTCAAATGATCTGATCCTCAAGGGTAGGTTTCGCCACCAAGGTAGAAAGGAACCGGGAGCAAGTGAAGGTTGCTTAAAAATTCCTCATGGAGAAGTGGTTCCCGCAACATGAGATTGTTGCAATAGGATTTACGACTTAGCGACCCATGACATTTTTGCTCGGGGTAATCCCAGTCTAATCTAGATCAACTCCAACCAACGCCTTTGCCTAAGGTTCAAATCTGGTTGGGTGAAGATATACTTGAGACTGTGTCGGTAGATCTCGCAACGCTTACCAAAAGGTATGTCGCCGGTCTTGAGTGCATAGACTACGGCCGCAAGCTCTAGATCATGTGTAGGATAACCCTCATGTGGATGCAACCGAGATGCATAGGCAATCACATGACGATCCTCATAAGAATGCAACCTAGTCCCTGCGTGAGGCGCCCAAGAGATAACAAAGTCTTTAGTGAAAGGCCAAGTATGGGAGCAGAAGTCAGCGCCTTTTTCGCCTCAAACGATCACACGGGGACCACTCAAACTTTTTATCCTTCTTGAGAAGTTCCGGAGGGTTTGGCTACTTTGGAGAAGTTTTCAACAAAGCGGCAAATAAGGGCTAGACCAAGGAAACTCCTAACTTGTTTAACGGTTTCGTGGAGTCCAATCAAGAACGGCCTAACTTCTCGGATTGACAGAATGCCCTTACCGAGATACGCCTAGTAGGTCACTTCGCAACCAAAATTCCACTTGGAGAACTTGGCATAAAGGCGGTGCTTCGAGTTTTTCTAGCCAAGTCTAAGATGTTCCATGCTCTTCCTCGCTCTTCGAAAATAAGAATATCATCGAGGTAAACCACGCATTTAACTTTCTAAGTACTCCATGAAGATCGAGTTCATCAAGCGGAGAAGTAGGGAGTTGGTTAGACCAAAGGAATGACGGTGTACTCGATCGCCATAACGAAAGTGACAAAGGCTTCTTGGGGATGTCCCGCTTGATCTTGATTTGGTGGTAGCCTAACCTCAAATCCATCTTGAAAAGATGAGGATCCAAAAGCTGATCATGTGTCGTTGATCCCGGGAGCGGATATTGTTCTTTATGTGACCAAATTAACGGACGATAATCTACAACCATCCGTCCGAATCCTTCTTCTTGAGAAGAGGACGGGGCCAAGGAGAAGAACTAGGAGGATGAAACCCTTTGCAAGGACTCATCGTTGTTTCTTAAGCTCGCTAGTTCTAAGGGTGCCATTTGTAAGGTCTCCTAGAGATTGGAGCGGTTCCCGGATAAGATCTATGAAACTCTACATCTCCCTGTGGAACACCGGCAGTTCTCCGAAAGACATCCGGAAAGTCACGGACTATCGGGATATCTTCGGGTCCGGAAGAGGGCTTTAAAGAGAATAGAGTTGACGCTTGCAACTCTAGTGGAGACAGGACTATCTTGCCGGGGTGGTGTGAAAGACTTGTAACAATCAATTTGGCATGATGAGTTCATCCACCCATACCCAAATGATGTTAATATCCAGGACTTGAGGGCTGTGATGCAAGGAATACAAGTCTTAACAAGGATTTCATTACCATGGCTTATTCGTGGTTTGCCATCAGATCCGGGTTTGATTTCGGGAGTTGGCATATCACAAAATGAATGTCGGCAAAGAGCATAGCCTTCAAGATGAAAGAATGGATGCTCCAAGATTTAATAGAACCATTTGATGAAATTCAAAGGGGTACCAAGAACCAATCCGGATCATCATGAGCATTTTAAGACGGATGCACACGCCCATTTTGGAGCTGACTTGACACGATCATCTTTTGGGTGGTTACCAACCCAACAAACTTTCGGCGGGGTGGAGCATAACGGTCCGAGAGCAACACGCATAGTGTCCTGGTCTCCGATGTGAAGCAAGTCCCCGAGGTTGGACGTGGACCGCATTGACAAGGGTCTACCAATAGGCCGGGTGGAGCATACGCTGAACGGGTGAGGGCCACATAAGATGGCCTCGTGAATATCCGTGGAAGAGCGAGTTCGAATCCAAACCCGCTTCGGAATAGAACCGAGGAAGATCCCAAATCACGGGTGCTTAAGACCCTAAGTGAGCTGGGTCTCCATTAATGGCCTTGTTCACAAGAGCCGGAATGTATCACAATGATGGGTGGAGATCACGACGAACTTGGGGTTGAGACCTTCCGAACCTAGCTCCTTGGCGCCCGGGACACCTTTCAAGCATAGGGCAAGGTTCTCAAACTCCAGAAGCATCAACAGCCATTTACTGGGTGAAACTACGAACTCTTCTTCTTTGATCATGAGGGCCCAGGAATGTGATGCTCCAAAAGCCCGAAATCCCTCCGAAATCGCCACCGGAAGCATAGCCTCATAGTTCGCCACCAAAGACTAGGGACCTTCCGTGTATGTGGCATAGGTGACCTTGTCATCTTCACCCGCATGAACCAAACTTTGAGTGATTACGGAGCACCATCCATCGAGGGCTCAATGGAATGATGAAAAGGGGGTAAGTTAATGAAGTCATGAATGGTCCGACCTTTGAACCGAGGGTGTTTCTCGAACGGCAACAAGCGTTAGACTCACGCTTGTTCCTTCCATCTCTAACATGAACTTTGCAATGAAGGCTGGTCGGAGGATCCTCATCCTACCATCTCCTGGTTCGCACGAGCAATGTAATTCGTTAACCGATACATCCCGAGAACAACCAAGGACGAATCAAACAACTATAGGATGCAAATGTAGGACAAGGAAATTAGTACTCTCAACTCCTAGCAATCCCAGATAAAGAAAATGCTCAAAATGAGACATTCGAAAAGGGAGTAACCATACTCAACATCATCACCAAGGTTCGGGATAATACTAAAAGACTACACCAAGTACTAAACGGATATGACTGACAACCAATCCTATGGGACTACGGAGTAGTAACACGTGATCCCGAAGATGAAAGAAAGCCTAGTTCCTTAACCCCGGAGGAAAGATAGGATGACTCGATCAAGGCCATGAGGTAAAGGAGAAAAAGAGCCTTACGCCCTTCCCACAATCAATTCCTTACATAACTAAAGAATTTCTAGACTCAACTTCACCGTTGGCTTGAAATCCTACAGCAACAAAGCTCGATACCAAAGCTGTCGGACCTCGATTCTAAGTCACACCGATCTAGCATGTAACACCTCATATCACTTTGCGCCTCACGACGGTATTCCCACCGTGTCCCTTACCATGGCCCGACCGCTTTGCCCTTTGGCTCACGATATGATAGTGTCGCTAGCATCCATATGACAGAGAACCCGGCCGACATGACTAGTCGTGAACCCAAAGTGGCACTAACTTAGGGGACAGATACATGAAACAACATCGGCATGTCGTCCCAGGCAGAATCCGGCTTAGCAACTGGCTAACAGACTGGAACCCGGCGAGAGGCTAGGCAGACTGATGTCACCGGTGACATTTCCAAGGGATGATAGGAACGGTGAATCACATGCCGGCCACCTAAGTGTTCCGAGCAAAGTTGGGCTAGCAGACTCCTAAACTGGCTGAAGCGGACTACCATGGCTCTGGAAGCACTAGACTACATTTCCCATAAGAGAGGCTACCAAGGATAAACAACTAGGTTGTCGGATCCCACACATAGCAATACACGTTACACGCACGCATAACATGCAAGTATGTGTTGTACAACATGGCATCACAACATAACCAAACTCATATAGATAAAGGCCCAAGAGCCACATAGCATTAATACAAACAGGGTCACATGACCCATCATTCGAGCATAAAGCAACGAAGCATTACATGTCCGAGTAGCATAACTACAAAAGAAAAGGCGAGAAGCCCGACTATCTACAAGACCTCCTAAGGGTACAAGATCGTAGCTGAGGTAAAAGCTACTCGTCAAGTCCAAGCGAACTACTAGTAAGACCGAAATCTCCGTGCAAAAAAAATAAAGCAACGTGAGTACAAAGGTACTCAGAAGACTTACATCGATCCTATCATACATGCATTTGTATCAAGAAGGTAATGGGTTTAGTGCAAGAAGCCCTTTGACTCGGGCTATCCTTTACGACTCAGAAACTTCTTTGAGGTGAAGCAGCACACCAGTCCACTAATCACCACAATACACTACTATGGATTCATTCCCGCCTCCCCGAGAAGGCCATCCATAGCACTCACACTTGTCTTGAGCATTTTAGAGTATCCACTTCAAGTTGTCTATGTACCACGAAGCATCCAAGAAGTCCATAACCAGGACCCGCTATTCAATAGATCATGTTAACCCGCAGGGGTGTACTTCTTCACACACGCCTCACCACTTATCACCATGTACACGCCATGTATCTCGCAACCTTCAAGCGAAGCCGGCGAGGGTGTCGGCCACACCGACTAACCACACAAGACTCTAGTCCAGGTTTATCGCCTATTCGGGTTCCATCCGCAAGGAGATCCGCCGGGTTTCCCACGGCCCCAAAGATGTGTGAGGGTTCCAGCCCACCATCCGGTGCCACTTGGACACCGGCCACCGGTGCCTAGTCTGTCCTAAGCCCACTCGCCGGGTGCCACTTGGTAGAAAAATAACACTACCTACAAACACCGTAAATTAGTTCACCCGGACAGAGATCAAGTTGGTTAATAAGTTGAGAGGGCACTACATTCCAATGTGGTAGTAGTAGTCATTGGACAACATTACAAAATTCGGCTTAAGGACGGTTCCAGGAGACAACCCACCATGTACTCCTACATGGCCTCTCACCGCTACCTTTACCAAATCGTGTTCACACACTTCACCTCAAAGATCGTAACATAGAACTACACTCCAATTCATTCCCAATGAATCAGACCACACAACTCTAAGCAATAGCAGGCATGGCATGGTAGGAACACAACATGGCTCAATCAACTCCTACACATGCTAGTGGGTTTCAACTATTTATCGTGGCAATGACAGTCATGCGAGGAATGGGTTCAACTACCCAAGACAAAGTAGCATGAATCGTTGTTGTCCTAATGCAATAACAGAGCAGGAGCGAGAGTAGGATTGTATCGAATGAACAAGGGGTTTGCTTTTGGTAAATCAACAAGGGAGGCACCGCCACGTGTGTACTCGAAATCTCCGAGGGACCTATCGAGAAGGAACTGCCCAATCAATACACAAGCATATGCAACAATATGATGCATGAACATGGTAAGATGTGATGTGTTTGAGCTAATGCAACTAGATTCATTTGGTTG